>SNQJ01S0034334.1:24609-36415 GCA_010110895.2 Picea sitchensis | reverse complement strand
TATATCCTATATGAGTCAAATTTTGTCAGATGATGAGGTGAAATATAATTTAACTGAAAAACAAACTTTTGCCTTGGTAAAAGCTATAGGAAAGTTCAGGCATTTTATTTAGGGAAAGAAAATGCAGGTAAGAGTCCCTTTGCCTGTAGTCAAGTTTTTTCTTACCCAAACTCATCTCCCAGGAAAAAATGCACATTGGCTTGCAAAAATTCAAGAACATGATCTAACGATTACTACAAATAAGACAATTAAGGGACATGATACAACTCTGTTGGCGGTCGGAAGTCACTCCTGGATTGCTTGCAGGATTAGAGCCTGACGCCCATCAGTTTAATGTCACGATTTGTTTAAAGGGTGATCAAATGGAGGAAAACTCAAAACAATGTCGTCTCAACTCAGAAACTAGGCCAGGCATGCATGAACGAGTGAGGTCTTGATAAAATTCAAACAGTGAGTTGCAGTAAAGGGTGAGTACGGGGAAGACTTGCATGAGAAGAGTGTGAAGGTCTATCATAAACATCCGGTTCGTAATAGACTGGAGAAGAAAGCATTCGAACGCAAGATCCTTTTACATTCAAACACAAAGACCAGAGAATACAATAATGTCACAACAAATCCTTTATCATAACAAGATTGCAATAATCCACGCGAATCCTTGGACTGTGAACTCTTTGACATGAGATGAAACAAGGATGAAAAAGGAGAACTGTTTGTCATAAACCAGGAAATCTCAAACATAGAGGCATAACCAAGAAACCAGAATATGGTTGAAACTTTACAGTCGGGAGCTCAACTCTACCATCGATAGATACAAAAATGGCGAAAACACCTTCATATACTCAAACTAGCAACAACAACAAAATCGAGACGTAGCATTGAAAGCTTTGTGTCTGCATGGCTTCTGACAGTTAACACCTGCAATTTCTGAATGGTCGTGCAACTTATGGCAGACACGATCGATCTTCTGACATTTTTATCGGCGACTCGACGTGCTTTTAATTCATTGCCGGACTTTCCCATTATGGCGGAGACGATGTCTAACCACCACCAACCGCTTCAATAACTGCTTCTTGGGATTGAGAACGGCCTGGCCAACTCAGCATTTTGGGATATGGAAGACTCCTCACGCTGCTACCTGGAATAACTAACGGCTCGATGAAAGGGCATGGAGGCCAGTGCAAAGGATGGGGCGCATGACAGGAGTGGTGACGTCGGACTATGAGGACGTGAAGGAAGTGGTGAGGTGTGAGGAGGGTGACAGAGGAGGGCATATGGCAGAAGACAATAGGTGAGAGATAGCGGACTTTCTCTTTGGTGAAAGGCTGACGTGGAAAGGAGCGGGACACATGGAAAGCAACGAGTGGAGGATGAGAAGGAAGGAGTACCACGCGGACCAAAGAGGGGAGGCGGATGGATGACACATGGTAGTAGGAGAAAGGTGGAAAGGAAGATGACATGACGGGAGAAGGGCCCACACGGGCTAAACACAGGGCAGTTGAGAAGGACGAGATTGCGTGGGGGCCGTTGATCCGGGCGCTTAGATCTCGGCCATCGGAAAGATGCATCCGCGATTCCGAACCCCCCCCCTCTTAAAGGTAGAAAGGTAGGGGGGGTCCGGAATCGCCTTTAATGCCGTTGATCCGGGCACACTGATCTAGACTGTTGGAGAGGTGCACCCCCGATTCCGGACCCCCCCGGCTTAAAGGTAGAAAGGCAGGGGGGGTCCAGAATCCAATATGCGCCGTTGATCTGAACGCGCAGATGCCTGTCGTTCAGATCTGCCTGTTTCTTACCAAGGATTCCGGACCCCCCCCCCCNCCCCTCCGCTTAAAGGTATAAAGGCGGGGGGGTCCGGAATTCGCTGTGCGCCGCTGATTGGGGCGTGCAAATCCCAACCATCCAAACTTGATTCTTGTTTAACACAGATGCATCCACGCCCAAAACTTAGGACAAGTGGGTTTTTGACCCATCCTTTTGCATTCTAGCCCCCCTACAAGAAATATTGCTAACATTTGGATCCATGGGGGATAGAGTCGTCGTTGTGATGCTCTAAGAACACTTTTGCAGTTTCAGTGCCTTACTGTTGGGCTATGGAGTCTGGCTCAAAATATCCTGCTGCTGAAAATAAAAGCCGAAAAACAAAGCAATAAAATAGAAATATATGCTCAAAAGAGCTTATTTTATGTACAGTCCTAAACTAATAAAACACTCATGAGGCTAGGTGAAAGTTGATTTCCACCATAGCCATTCAAGCAGCTTCCTGGATAGAAGCTCCTTCCTTCTGTCAATGATCATAAACAGTTGATGTAACTGTGACAGCAGAACGGTTACACTCTCCAACCTCTGCTTACAAGCTGAAGCTGAGATGGGATATGGCGGCTTCAAAGCATAAGGGAAATTCCACTCCATATATTTGCTGACAGGGTCATTGAATGAGTGGCCAGTTTCAGGAAATTGGTGACAGACAGCCTCTTTTGCTACACCATTGTTCACACATGGCCGAATATCTCTGATAAGCACAGGTGGGTGAATAACTGAAGTAGGCTCACTGATCTCAGGCAGTGGCTTCTTGCTGACTGGCTTTGGAATGAAATATGTGCCCAGCTTCTCTTCTGGTTCTTCCTCCTCTGCTCCGTGCACTCCCCCATCTCGTAAAAAGGGGACAGCCTCCTGATCCTTCCTTTCGATCCCAAATGTAAACACATCGTGGTAAATCTCGTGAAGGAAGAAGGAACAATCCTCTTCCATAATGGCTTCTTCGTTTAATTCTGAGACAGCAGGCCCATGGGGGGCATACGCTAACGCGTCCAAGAAATCTTCAATAATTTCTTCAAAAGGGGTGTTCGGAGCGTCTTCCATGAAAACTGGAAAATCCTCTCCGCTGCCTTGAGAGTGCACAAGGGGGCGAAGGACAGATGGAGGCTGATCAATGCCAGATGATACCTACTCACAAACAGGCTCTGAATAGGAGATGATTTGTCCACTACTCCCCCCCTCTTTACACTGCTCTGTGCTTTCTGCAAGCCCAGTAGAGCTGATTTCCACCCATGGCCTTTCCTTAATCAATAAAGGAATAGGACCTATAATGTGGTCTTGGAAATCTTTCATATCACAATACTCCCTTGCGAGTATTGGTGGGTTAATCTCTATAGAACATTCCAGGAAATCTGAAATGTAGGACTCCATGTGTATGCCCATCGGATGGTGAGGAATATGACAAAACCCTGGCCGCTTCAGAAGACCAGGATGCTCCTCTGCAAATAATTCTCTGCTCTTAAAAGAACATCCCTCTTCATCCTCGATAAGCCACTCTGGATATTCTATAGCTGCAGCTTCTACCCCAGAAAGATGGTATTCAAATAAAGGAGCAGCAGGCTCTAGGTCATAATGACCACTTCTGGGTTCTCATTCCAGATCTGCTCCATAATTGCTAAATTGTTGTTCAGATTCTGAAACAGACTGATAGTCTTCTTCCTCCTGCATATGAAAATCTGCCTGCTTATGAGTCCACCTGTTAGCCTTGATGTTTTCTTCAACCTCTAGAGCATCCTCAAATAGATGTATCAATGATGAGGATTTCCTCTCTCAGGAGGAAGACTAGCTCTAGATGCTGAGCCATGATATAGTACACCATAGCAACAGTCTCTGTGGGTCTGATTTCAACAGGTAGGCTATGATAGGCACTAGAAAATCTTCTGTTGAAAATAATCAAGGATTCATCTTCCCCTCTCCTCAAGGCGTTAAACTCGGACCAATATTGATCAAGGGACTTGTTCTCACCCCAACATTTTAAAAAAGCATGGTATAGCTTGTTCCAGGAACCAATAGAACCAGTCTCCAGACATCTAAACCACACTTCAACATCTCCAGATAGGGAACATGAGAACATCCTTATGATAACATCCTCGTGAATGATCTCAAACTGATCAATAAGGGTCTAAAAGGCCTCCATATGCTTCTCAGCTGTAACATGACCTTCCCCAGAAAAATGAGGAAGATACTCAAAGAAATCATGAGGATAAGGGTTAAGGTGATATGGCAGCTGCAGAGGTTTAAACAACCTATTTCTGATTTTGACTTGAAAAGCGGTGGGTTGATCATGGGATTCAACGAGAGGTTGGGAGGGCTCACTAGAAAAAACAGGGGGTAACAAGGTCTGAGAAGACTGTGAATTATCCTCAACCTCCTCAGGACTACAAGGGCATTCGAATCAAAGAGGAGGTGCGATACAGATCTCATCTTTAAGGATAGGCAGAGGTGAAGGGACAAGATCAGTATCTACAACACAAGAAGAGGGTATTCTTTCTTCTTCCAAGGCTGAGTGGATAAGAGGAGGCTCAGGGACATCAGAATGCACAAAGCAGAGGAAACAATTCTCTATAAATGAAGGGAAAGAGAAGAATGAGCTGATAAAGAAATAAAGAACTTCATGCAGTAAGCTCATAAACTGATACCTAGTCTTTCCCTTCGACATGGGCTTCCTCCTGTCAACAGAATCCTCTCCGATGGAGTCTTTAAATGTGGATTCGCCAGGTGAATGCTATTTATAACAAGTGTACCCAGTCTTCGTTCACCATCAAAGACCGGAACTGAGCTTTGTGTCTCCTCAGTGCTACCAGGTGTAGTCAGAGGCACTGCAACAGAGGAATTACCAGGTGTAATGACCTCAGAGGAGTTGCTAGGTGCAAGTGCAATCTTCAAGGGTTCTGATATCTAATGCACCCTCAGAATCAGAAGCTCGCTGTCATTCTACCTAGGGAAAATCTTCAACTTCGTCCCCGGCAACGGCGCCAGAAATGTTGGCGGTCGGAAGTCACTCCTGGATTGCTTGTAGGAGCAGAGCCCGACGCCCATCAGTTTATTGTCACGATTTGTTTAAAGGGTGATCAAATGGAGGAAAACTCAGAACAATGTCGTATCAACTCAGAAACTAGGCCAGGCATGCATGAATGAGTGAGGTCTTGATAAACTTCAAACAGTGAGTTGCAGTAATGGGTGAGTAGGGGGAAGACTTTCATGAGAAGAGTGCGAAGGTCTATCATAAACATCCGGTTCGTAACAGACTGGAGAAGAAAGCATTCAAACGCAAGATCCTCTTACATTCAAACACACAGACCAGAGAATACAATAATGTCACAACAAATCCTTTATCATAACAAGATTTCAATAATCCACGCGAATCCTTCGACTGTGAACTCTCTGACATCAGATGAAACAAGGATGAAAAAGGAGAACTGTTTGTCATAAACCAGGAAATCTCAAACATAGAGGCATAACCAGGAAACCAGAATATGGTTGAAACTTTACAGTCGGGAGCTCATCTCTACCATCGATAGATACAAAAATGGCGAAAACGCCTTCATATACTCAAACTAGCAACAACAACAAAATCAAGACATAGCATTGAAAGCTTTGCGTCTGCATGGCTTCTGACAGTTAACACCTGCAATTTCTGAATGGTCATGCAACTTATGGTAGACGCGATCGATCTTCTGACAGTTTTATCGACGACTCGACGTGCTTTTAATTCATTGCCGGACTTTCCCATTATGGCGGAGATGATGTCTAACCACCACCAACCGCTTCAATAACTGCTTCTTGGGATCGAGAACGGCCTGGCCAACTCAGCATTTTGGGATATGGAAGACTCCTCGTGCTGCTACCTGGAATAACTAACGGCTCGATGAAAGGGTGTGGAGGCCAGTGCAAAGGATGAGGCGCATGACAGGAGTGGTGACGTCGGACTATGAGGACGTGAAGGAAGTGGCGAGGTGTGAGGAGGATGATAGAGGAGGGCATATGGCGGAAGACAACAAGCGAGATATAGCGGACTTGCTCTTTGGCAAAAGGCTGACGTGGAAAGGAGTGGGACACATGGCAAGCAACGAGTGGAGGATGAGAAGGAAGGAGTACCACGCAAACCAAAGAGGGGAGGCGGATGGATGACACACGGCAGTAGGAGAAAGGTGGAAAGGAATATGACATGACGGGAGAAGGGCCCACAAGGGCTAAACACAGGGCAGCTGAGAAGGACGAGATTGCATGGGGGCTGTTGATCTGGGTGCTTAGATCTCGACCGTCGGAAAGCTGCATCCGTGATTCCGGACCCCCCCCCTCCGCTTAAAGGTAGAAAGGAAGGGGGGGTCCAGAATCACCTTTAATGCCGTTGATCCGGGCGCGTTGATCTGGACCATTGGAGAGGTGTGCCCCCGATTCCAGACCCCCCCGGCTTAAAGGTAGAAAGGCAGGGGGGGTCCGGAATCCAATATGCGCCATTGATCTGAACACGTGGATGCCTATCGTTCAGATCTGCCTGTTGCTTACCAAGGATTCTGGACCCCCCCCCTTCCTCTTAAAGCTAGAAAGGCGGGAGGGGTCCGGAATTCGCTGTGCACCGCTGATTGGGGTGCACAAATCCTAGCCGTCCAAACTTGATTCTTGTTTAACACAGACGCATCCGCGCCCAAAACTTAGGACAAGTGGGTTTTTGACCCATCCTTTTGCATTCTAGCGCCCCTACAAGAAATATCACTAACAAACTCTTCACTTGGCTCAAGATCTTGAACGAAGTGATTCTCTTGAGGAAGATGAGAATGCTTTGTCATCATTGTTTTACCTCGAAATTCTTGATGTAGATATTGCTTATCATCCTTGGTACAAGGATATCGTTTATTATCTCTTACATCATAATTATCTAGGTCATTTAGATTCACATCAGTGTAGAATATTGTGCTTGATACCCCAAAGTTCCTCATCTTGGGAAATGTTCTTTTTTCACAGATCTGTTAATGGGTTGTTGTTAAGATGTATAGATGATAAAGAAGCCAAAAATGTTTTGAATGAATTTCATGGATTGACAAATTCTAACCTCCATATTGGTGGCCATTTCGCATTAAAATCTACAACTTTCAAGATCATCAGGTTTGGTTATTTTTGTCCCTTGATATTTCAAGATTCTTTCAAGTTTATTCATGCTTGTGAAAATTGTCAAAACTTTTCTGGCAGGGAACAATTTTATGCTATGCCTTTACAACTAGTTTTACCTGATTTCCCATTTGTTAAATGAGGATTAGTCTTTATCGTCCCTATTAACCCCCCATCTTCTTCAAGGCACGTATTTATCTTGACAAAAAATGACTACTTTACCAAGTGGACCGAAGTTGTCCCTCTTAAGAATGCACAGGATGAGCAGGTTATTAACTTATTAGAATCTAATATATTTTCTCACTTTGGTCTTCCACTCAAAATAATTTCAAACAACCGATCAACATTTATTTCGAAAATTTTTACTCAATTTCTGAGAAAATTCGGAGTCATGCACTTCACCTCATCCACCTATCACCCTCAGGGAAATGGGCAGTATGAGTCAACTAACAAAACCCTAATCAAGATACTGAAAAGGATTATTGACGATAAGCCTTGCCAATGGCATACTCTTCTCACATATGCATTATGGGTTGAACGCACAACCACAAAAAATAGCACTGGCCACACTCCTTTTCAACTTTTATATGGTCAAGAAGTTGTTATTCCGGATGATATTGAACTCACATCTCTTTGTTTAGAAATGTAGGATGAAGAATTGAATTCTACTTGATCCAGGTGGATATTGGTTGCCACCCACATGTTCCAAATTCCAATTGGCTCATCTTGACGTTTTTCAGCTCAGCATGTTTCTCTGTAATGGGGTCAATTCTTTGTAATTGTGGGTTATTCACTTACGGGGTTGTCCTTAATCCATACACATCATCCAGGTGGATGTTCGTGGTCGCCCACCTATTCCAACTGGATAATTTTGGAATTTATCATGTCAGTACATCTTTATGTACTTCTAGGGATGTTTTGGGGCTCTAAACAATGTTTTCTTGTTCCACAGTCAAACTGTAGACGAAGTCAAAGTTTGACGGCATAATGTGCATTTCTAGAAAATATATTTTCAATGAGCTATCACACACCTAAAACGGAGATCGTATGAAAAAGTTATGACCTTGGGAATTTATGTACTAACTTACTCCAACAAGGCCCACATGAATTTGGTGTTTCATCTCCTAGGGTTAGGTTTTTGTATGTCTAGGGTTTTGACATTCATACTTATCATAAAAAGGCCTTCAGATCCTCATTGTAATAATCTTCTGGAAAATGATCATATTCGTCACATCTCTTCTCATAGATAAAGTTGCCACTATTCTAGCGAGTCTTGCACTCTGTATTTTTACTGTCTCTGTACAATTATTTCATTAATAGAAATCATGAATTGTTGTATCTCTGCTTCTGGAAATTTTCATGAGTATTTCATTGTAATATCTTTGCTTTCATTTTGTTCCTAAAATAATCCAGATCAATGGTATCAAAGAAGGCTTCTATTGATCATTTTTTTTTCAGTGCATGTCCCCGACAAAGTCTGGGTATAGCAAGTTGGGTATTGATATTGTCTCTCTTGAATACATGCCTAAGAAACCCTTTATGGTGGTAGAAAAGAAAAACAATCGACCAAGAGATTATATTAACCTGTTCCTTGAGAAAGCTCTCGCGTGATGGAGAGATGAAATGATGGAGAATTTTGCACACATCCTTCAACACTTGCAGATAGAAACAGGTACATCTTCATCAAGCGACCATTTTGGAGGAACCTCTCCCTTCAAGTTACAAGTTAATTTTGATATTCCCATATTTGAAGGTTAGATAGATGCATATGCCTTAGAAAAATGGTTAAACTGGCTAGAAGGATATTTCTCTGTTCAAAATTTTTCCAATAGAGAAAAGATCGCCTTCGCACTCCTCAAGGATCTCCCCCATGTAAAAAATTGGTGGGAAACTTATTAGGAGAAAAACTCCACATAGGAATTTGGAACTTATGGGGTCAAGCCCACTTGGGGTTTTTTTTGTGGATGCGATCAAGGGATAATACTCCATACCTTGCACACCAAGATGGGTATCAAAGACTTCGAGTAGAATTTGGTTTTGAAATACCATGGGGCTCTTCATAGGTACATCCAAACTGAAATGGATTTCCTAAACATCTCATCATTGGGATATTCCTATTGATATGTTGTCAAAATCAAGCAAACATTTAAGCACTAGAACAAATGGGAGTTCGAGTCTACAAATCTGCAACAACTAAAGCATGGTAAATACATCCCTAACTAAGAGCCTCTATAAAACAAATCCAAGACATAGGACAGGAAGGGTAAAGGAAAGATGAAGAATGACACTGGGAAGTGGTGTGATTTCCACAAAATCCCCTGGCATAACACCGATGAATGTCACTCAAAATAGTCATTGGTGGCCGAGGTCAAAGATAAGGATCCAAACCTTGATTGGGAATCTGATCCAGAAAATATTGAAAACAAACATATCATCGATGCAGACCAAACTGCTACTGTCGCGACCAAAAATATTCAACCAAAAGATCTAATAGATCTTGAAGAGGGGGAGAGGTCTTCCATTCACAAATGTGGGTGAATGGGACCCCGTTGCATTTCATTGTTGATAATAACAACCAAAAGAACCTCATCTCAGCTGAGGTCGTCAAACAATTGGGGTTGTCGACAACACCACACCTGCAACCGTACAACATCGGGTGGCTTCACCAGGGATGATATCTCTGTGTAATCCATCGGTGTTGCTTGTCCTATGGCATCCATCCCTTCAAATATGAGGTAGTGTGTGATGTTTCCCCTCTTGATGTCTATGATTTTTTTTTAGGCCAATGATATATGTGGAGACGTCATGTTTTTTATGAGTCTAGACCCTATAGTGTCATTATTACTATGGGGGGTCAGATCTATAGGATAGCAGAGGTAGTCCCAACTATTGGTCCACCAAAAAAATGCCGCAAGGTAATCTCTCATACTGAAAAAATTCATCCTCTTCACAACTTGTTCAAAGGATGCACAAAATACCACTACAACCAATGTGGCCTCAACACCTTCTATCCAGCAGCAACATATTGCATAAGACAAAGAATATATTGTTCATTCACCTACAATGGTTCCTACACATTGCCCCTTCATGCCCAGAGACAACAGGTTGGTGGAACAAAGTCAACCCCACCAACAATAGGTTTGTGACAACCTTCCACAAACCAAGCATCAAAACTTCTCCAACAAGGCACATAGCTCACCAAGATTCAGATTTAGAAAATGCTTTTCCCTCTTCCCCAGGTGCTCAACGAAATGGAAACCATTACTTCATAAGGGGGGAGGATTGATCCAGGTGGATATTGGTGGCCAACCACCTGTTCCAAAATCCAATTGGCTCATCTTGACAGTTTTCAATTCAACATATTTCTCTGTAATGGGGACAATTTTTTGTAATTGTGGGTTCTTCACTTACGGGGTTGTCTTGAATCCCTACACAACATCCAGGTGTATTTTGGTGGCTGTCCACCTATTCCAACTGGCTTATTTTGGAAGTTTTCATGTTAGTACATCTTTATGTACTTCTAGGGCCATTTTAGGGATCTAAACAATGTTTTATTGGCTTGCCACATTCAAACTATAGACTAAATCATATTTTCATGGAATAATACGTAGTTCTCAAAAATACCTTTCCAACGGGCTATCACACACCTAAAACAGAGATTGTATGCAAAATTTACGACCCTAGGAAGTTAATGTACTAACTTACCCCAACGGAGCCCACATGACTTTGGTGTTTCATCTGCTAGGGTTAGGTTATTGGATGTATAGGGTTTTGGCATTCATGTTTATCATAAAAAGGGCTTCAGAGTCTCATTGTAATCATCTTCTGGCAAATGAGTGTAGCCGTCACATCTCTTCTCAGAGATCAATCTACCACCATTCTAGTGAGTCTTGCACTCTATATTTTTACAGTCTCTGTACAATTCTTTCATTAATAGAAATCATGTATTGTTGTATCTCTCTGTTTCTGGAAAATTTCATAAGTATTTCATTGTGATATCTCTACTTTCATTTCATTCTAAAAATAATCTGGATCACTATTGATAGTTCTCAGAGGATGAATGTTGTACTAGCCTTAGAAGAACAAAGAATCCATGCATTGGAAAATTTAAAGAAAAGGTAGCATACATTCAAGCAATACTTTGATAAGCATGACAAATATATCAAGTTTAAAGTAAATGACAAAGTATTTCTTTGGGACTCCGCACACACTGATAAGGGAAAACACTCAAAATTCCAAAAGCTCTGGCTAGGTCCTTAAAATATCGCTCTAGTAGTCATAAATAATACTTACATGTTAAAGGAATTTGAAGAGAGATTGTTTTCCTTCACAACTAATGGCTCTCATTTGAAACATTACATTGAGCCTAGCTAACTGTTACATTTTTTGAATCAATGTTTCTTGTAAATATCAGTTTAGGTTGTACATTTGCTTTTTTTTTATGCACTTTATTTCATCAATTATGTTGCTTCACTTTTAGTTTTGCTTGAGTTTTGATTGCAACTTTATTTTTCATTTCACTACAACTTTATTTCTTTGTTTCTTTACCCTCAATTTTTTGGACTTTATTTCAGCCTAATTTAGATGAGTCTGTACAACCACAGTTTTTCCTTGCTTGCAAAAGTATGCTTGAGTACTGATAAATAAATCAGAATAGAAAGAAAGACAATCACTTGCGGTCCGCAACCTTGTATCATGTTGCATCTATAACCACTCTGCTTAAGCTTGGGTGCTAAGGTTTTTTACCTCTCTTGTCTTTCCCTTTTCTACCTTCTTCCACCCTAGTTTAAAAGAGAAAACCAAATCAAAAAAGAAAACTTTTGAGTATAAAACTGAAAAATATTCTCTGTCTGCAAAACCAAATAGTTAGGTTCAAGCTAAT
>SNQJ01S0034332.1:123324-134985 GCA_010110895.2 Picea sitchensis | reverse complement strand
ATGGCCTAAAGCCGACATAATTAAAATAACATTACTAATCTAAATTACAACTAATGGCCTAAAGCCGACATAAATAAAATAGCATTACTAATCTAATATGCCCCAATTAAGGGGTAATGAGCCAACATTAGGGCTTAACATGGTTTGCATCCCCATTTTTGTGACAGGATCTTAGGATGGCTTGAATATTCATATATAAAAAAATTTCATAATAAAGACAAAGTTGAGCTTGTTTTCTTTTTACCTAAGTATCTTGGAAGTAGGCGTGACATATTTCTTTTAGATCCTCCATGTGAAGAAATTAATGAACAGTTAGAAAACTGTCAGGAGGATGGGGCATTTCAGCCTTGGCTGATGGTTATTCCATTTCCTCGTAATCCTGACAAGTTTTTCAAACCTACTTACACTCACCCATTCCATTATGAACCTTATCACAACAAGATTGCGCAATGGCTGGAGGATTCATACAACAAGAATATCCAAGGAAATGGTAAGATCATGATTACTTCATTTTTAGATGATTATTATGAAGGTAAGTGTGATATGTTTATGTTACCATTCTTATTAGTAATGCTTGATCTTGTTTCCATTGCAAGATTAGAGTTACTCCGATGGCTACATTGAAAACATGACTTCACGTAGTATTCTGATTTGTTTAATAGTTAGGGTAGGTTTAGGAATAGGTCTTCTTTCAGTTTTATTTCTCACTATTTCTCTTTTTAATAATGCAGTCATGAATGCAAGTGGGCGCACCACGAGAACCATAATACGACTGTTATCAGGGAAGTCCACTTGATATTTTTCTCTTTGCTTTTAGTTGAATATTTATTTTCAAAAAACACAGTATCGTCATGAAAATCTTAAATGGAAAGTAAAGAGATAAATAAATCTGAATCAACCCTGACCCAAGGTACCACGAGTAAGACTGCTTTCCCATCAAACATGATTTTCCTACTTATTTTCAGTTTCCCAAGGGATTTGTTGCATGAGGTTTTCAGATGCACCTTTTGTACATATTTTTTTTTTTTTTTTGGATTTCTTTGCTTTCAAATATTTCTTCGCTGGTGTGTTTTGTTTCCTTTTATGCTTATCAGTTTTTACTTTTGAAATACATATACCTGCATCATGAACTGTTCAGATTAAGAGAGCAGAAAAATTTCTCCTCTGAAATAACTATTGAAGATTGTTAAAACATCAATTATGATATTTTTCTGAAGTTTGCAGCCATGTTAAAGAAAGATTGTTGTTTGAAAGGAGTTTATTGATTTCAATCTATAATTGAAGCCTGTCACGATCATCCATTTTCTTCTTACGCTGTCCCTATTCCTTAAGAGAACAACTCAGAAGATGTCTCCCTGCCTCCGAGGTCGGTTTACTAACAAACCATCTCTAGATCTTAATGAAGGACAGTTTAAAAAATCTTTCTCAAGGTCTATAATTTATTAAAATATGTCTAGAATATCATAATTTTCAGCGTCACCCCGCTCAATTATATATCTTTAAAAACCAAATAAATCATTAAAAGAGTTGTGGGAAGTGCTTGTAAACTCGTC
The DNA here is from genome assembly GCA_010110895.2 of Picea sitchensis. Taxonomy (NCBI): domain Eukaryota; kingdom Viridiplantae; phylum Streptophyta; class Pinopsida; order Pinales; family Pinaceae; genus Picea; species Picea sitchensis. The sequence goes on along the minus strand of SNQJ01S0034332.1, from coordinate 133,432 downwards.
GGGATACTAAACAGGTCTGTTGGCAGCGGGTAAATGCATGCATGACGCCAAGATAACTTCGTCGGGGTACTGAACAAGCCCGCTGGCAGCAAAGCAATGTCGGGTATATGAAAATTTGCAAATATGGAACCTCTTGACCTTAAAATGTCCTTTATTCTAATCTGGAACTTCCTGGCAGGATACGGATATCAGAGTGGGTTAAATGGCAACCCTGTAGAGGCTATGGATGTTTGCTGGCAGCAGTGGCTCTGTCAACAGTATTGGAGATTTTATCCTTAATATCGTGACTTGCTTTTGTTAAGACTGTTATTAGTTTTCATCTTTTAAAATAACCAGCTAGAATTTTTATGATTAATGACGATGTTTAAACAATTTTCTGGTTGTTTTTGAGTTAGAATTATTCTCATTATCCTAATCTGGATTTGTTCGTTTGGCAGAGATAACTGCTTCTACCAGTGTGTCACCATTGTTGGCAGCCATTGTCATTTCTATCTTTTCCATACAAGCTGCCTACACAAGGGTTTTGAACCCGCATTACTCGTGGCAATTTTTTAAATAAAACGACACTATTATCTTTCACTTTCGCATACCTGCTTTTCGTTTTTATTTTCACGACTGCAAGTGTGAAAACCGAGAGTTGGAATTCATGTTGATTGCATTAAAATGATATTTTAGATTGTTATAAATCTTTTTGTTTATGTGGTCATGATTCTTTTACCTCCAACTCACTACTGGTCATACATTTATCAAAACACCAAACCTCCACTCACTTTGCATTTGACCATTGTCAATATGGTTTCGATTTAGCAATGGTTATATGATATTTTGGTGTCTTTGATCAAATCCTTGGTGCAATGGTTTTATTGAACACATTAATTTTGGGGTCGAATCGTTGGTGCAATGTTCGACATATTGGTTTCTTTTAAATCATACAAATGCCATTGTTTATTTTACATTCGATCGAGTTTTGGTTATGTATTTCATGGTTTTCAATGGTTATGTGGTAATCCATTCGACATGTTGTTTACAATTCTTTTGATATACACTATTGTGATTTGAATGAAACTCTTTACTAAGGCGTCGTCGATTGCACAACTGACATAATAGTTTTGCATGGTCCCAAATTACTACACCACCCTCGCACGCATAAGCATTAACACTTGGTCGTGCATTTCGGGCTACCTTTGTTTGTTTTGGGAAAACCTGTGGGAAAATGGTTCTGTATCTACCCTGTCAAACCCCCTCACCGATTACCCTGTTGACCATGTGCTATCTGCTATGGCTCCTATAGTGCGAATCGAACCCAACGACATCCAAAATTTGTTGTTATATGATAACGCCCAAGAGGACCTCGAGAGGAATGGTTGGTTGGTTTTCATTGAAAATTTTGAGGGTTTCAACCTCGCAGTTGCTCAACAATTTGCACTTACATTCGATGGATACAGGGCCAAATTTGGGGACATCCAACTCGAATTGAACGAGGATTTCCTTAGCTCAGCCACTGGTCTACCAGCCAAAGGGCAGAAATGGTTTAAAAATTTGAAAGTGGATGAAGTACCATGGCCGCTCCTGTTCACCTCGAGGAAAATCAACAGTTGTGACAAAGGTATGCCAGTTACAGCTCTTAAGTCTAGGTAGCATGATTTGTTGGCCATTATCAAACAATTCATTACATGCGAAGGTAGATACGGTTTAGTTTTCCTTTACCACCTACGGCTGCTCATGAGTTTCATAGATTTTCCTTTAAATATGCCACATTTCCTCCTTCGCAGTTTGTATAAAATGGTCAAACGTTTCAAGAGGGAGAAAGCCGACTCCAACCTCTTCCACCACTGTTTAATTAAAATTGTCATAGTCCATCATTTGAGGTTGAGTGGCGACTGTTGGGAAGCTTTCTTGTTGAGGAATGACTTTGTCAGTCCTAAAACTGGGCAAGTTGACAAAACCGTGGTCACCGAAACCCTTGCCGGGCCTGTCGTGCCACCTCCTACACTCTTACCCTCTATTGAACCCTCGACCTACCCGAACGATAACCTACCCGACACCCTGCCTGACTCGTGCCTAAAGGATGGCAGTAAACTTGTTAAGAGGTCTGCAAGGAAAAAGGGTAAGGGTAACAATGATGTCAATTGCAAGGGTATGAAGGTTGCACGCTGGGTATCAAGGTGTGCTCGCAATAAACCTAAACAAAACACAGACCAAAAACCGATTTTATTGAGTGAAGATTCTGATTCCGAAATCGAGTGATTTCTAACTGAGGAGTATCCATACTCACACGGCCTCTGTTCAGTCAAACCCTATGATTACATGACAAACCTCCCGCCATGCCTTAGAGATGACCCCAATTTCCCCGGGATCAAGCTTGACAGTTGAACTGCTGGTAAATTGAGAGATTCTTCACCTGTAATTACACGACCTGATCAACTACAGTGCAATGAATGCAACTCTTGGCTCGACCGATATAATACAAATGTCCCTCTGCTCCAATCCCGAATCAAGTCCTTAGAGGACCGAGTAAATGTGTTAACCAAGGAAAATGACAGACTGCAAGCTAATGATAAAAGGCAAAAGACCACGGGCTCTATCGTTTTAAAAAATGTAGAGGCGTTGTTAATTCAAAAATAGTTTGATCGAATCATATCCCTGAAACCAAGGTACACACGAATTTCAAAGGAAATTGGATCGATGGTGGCATCTTTGAACATGCTTTTTTTTTCACATAGTTTTGGATTAGGTTGTTAGTCTTAGATTGAAATAGGAATTTGGGAGATTGTTCCCATAATTTTTGCAAATAGTTTTGATAATTTCCACAAGGAATGTTTTCATCCTATGGCCTTTATATACCTATTATTTTTTGTAAACAAACAATCGTTGCTTGGAGACAGAGACTATGGATTGATGATTCAGACTGGAATGAAAGTGGATGTTTGTACGACTTTAGATTTCAATATATCATACTTTTATTTCAAGTTTTGTTCATTTCAATTTGTAATCAAATTATTGACTACTTTAGATATCAAAATTTGTTACAGGTTGATGTGATGCGATTTAAATTATGTCCATATTTGATGTCTCTCATTTTACATTACAACAATTATCCTGTTTTAATTTAATGAACAGAAGGTTAATCTTCTTTGTTAAATGAGCAGTTATGTACAAATCTTTGCAGTGGGATTTATCTTAATGTGATTATTTGTAAACTATAAAATTGTTGTTGCTGCATCCTTTACCTGTTCTGTCGTTAGCATTCAAGAGCGTTGTTGCTTCGTGTTTACGCAAAGTATTGGAAAATCCAGTGCGGGTTGGCCTCATCGAACAGTGAACGCAGATGCCTATGTACAGGACAAGTAGGAGGCAATAATTTCAGGTCAGTCTGTTATTTTATTTTAATAGTTTAATTAATATAAGGATTCACTGTAGTTTAGATACACAGTACAGATTACTATTCTTATTGCTTAGTTAGATAGTTGTCAATTCACTTCATGTTTATAAAAGTTATAAAAAATCAAAAAAATATTGAACAATAGCTTTGCTGTCAATTCATACATGATTTTCGCAAGTTTTCGATTAAAAATTTGCAATTTGTGAATACTGTACATATAATAGAAATATAAATATATCTTAGCATTGTATATTTAATAAGTAGAATTATTTTTCTATTAATTAGTGAACTCTGAATATATATTAGACATGTATATAGTTTGCAGAAGTCGTTTTTCACTTAGATTAGTTTCTTTAGCTCAGTTGTTTTTACTTTCCTAGGACTTAGATCAGCCAACGGAGCCGCTAAACCCGTCGGAGTGGATTAATCCAAACGACTTGGGTTATTTAGACAACCCCGGACCGAATCCACCCCTCCAGATGACGAGCGGTCAATTTCGCCCATCAACACCTTAGTACCATACAAGCATGGCCCTGCTGCCAGCAGGCTTGTTGAGTACCTTGGTGGGTTTACTTGTACTTCTTGATACTTCCTTTTTATTATATTACTCAAAAGATTTAGAATGATGTATATTGTTCATTGACAACTTTAGAGTAGAAGGAATGTAGGTGGTATGCGAGTGTTTTAGAGTTATTAGACACATAATTAACTGCTTGCAATTATCCCAAGGGTGACATCATCCACATTAGACTTAAATCTTAGTTATTCAATGTATAATGGAACATCTTGGATAATGACTAAGAGGTCCCTATAGTTAATCCTATTAGGGTTCTCTTGAAAGTTCATTGAGGTTTTGCAGGTGTGGTCCACCACATGAGGTTTTCATCAATACATCCCAAGAGAAACTTGTACAGATAAACTTGGATAAGAACTTGTTGAATCAACTAGGTTAGTATTAGACATAATGGTGCCACCACTTTTCAATGGATATTTCAATTATTAATCACTTTTTCGTAATTATGAGGTAATAAGACAGGTGCACCCATTATCATATAGAGATAAATGTAGAAATATCTTCTTAAATGATAGCAAGGATGATTCATTTAGGGGTGAGTGTTACAATGTAGGAGGAAGATGTATATGAGAGTAAAGAACAGTTCAAGATAAGACCAAAATGATCCTTGATAAAAAGAACATGAAAAGATTATCTCATACCTCCAATTACAATGTTAAGCACATGACAAAGATCATATCACCTTGGCATCAATACCATATCGGCAACTGGTATCAGAACATGTTTCTGCAATATCGTAATAGATAGTATCAGAATAGGACAGTGCCGGAACAAGATTTTGTAGTACTGGAATATAACAATACTGGGACATAATTTTGCAGTATGGGAACAGAGCAGTACCAGAACAAAAAAACGAAAACAAGTAACAGGGAGCAGAAATAGAGTGTCAGGATGAATTATTTCTATATGAGGAGATGTATATGAGGTCTTGTAGAAGTTCATGGTAGGGAGCGTGAAATAATTGAGGACGAGAGGATGTATTAGAGTAACCACATGTTTAATACATAATTAGTCTAATTCCTTAATAAAATGAAAAAATGTTGAGTTTATACGTCCTATTACTTGAAGCATTTAAATCGAGCAACAAAAAATTTGAATATAGGATAAGGACTACCAACACCTCATTACCAATACTAGATCACCTTAGTACCATATGAACACAGATTTATTTTTTCCTAGTACTCGAATAGCACAGGCCTGATCCTTTAGTACCGAATGAGCATAGAGCCTCTCCTATAGTACTGGATGAACGCAAATTTTTTCCTAGTACCGGATGAACGCAAACCTTCTCCCATAGTACCATATGAACGCATATTTTTTCCCAATACCGGATGAGCACAAAGTTTTTCCCAGTATCGGATGAACGCAGATTTTTGCCCAGTACCGGATGAACGCAGATTTTTTCTTAGTACCGGATGAGCACAGAGTTGTTATCCAATACTGAACCATCACAAAATGGTATTCTGGTACTCAAAGGGAATTTGGACAAGGTATCTGGGGGTAGTTCTCTGTAGTCTGGAACTTTGTAGGATGCCCTTTGTATAAGTTGTTGGTGTTTTTTGATGCTATGACAGAGGACCTGTGATTGAATTCTACTAAAAGACCATGTAGGTGAAACAAATACCAACACTTGATACATGAACTCTGAATTTGTAGTGGAAGTGTTAGAGAAATAAGGAAAAATAATTCAATGACTGGGTAACAAGACAATGCTCTGTAGTTGGATGACCAAATGTTGAGATTCAAAATCATGTTCTCAAACTAACCACTTCTTTTGTTGCCACTTCCATTTTATTAGAAAATAAACCTAACTACTATTGTCTCAAGAACCACTCCCCCATACCTAAGGTTTTGCATGGCCTCATGAAAACAATGTGAGACTCTAAAAAAGGCTTCTTAAAAGGTTGTGAACATCTGCTAAAAACAAACTAATAGAACTAATTTAAACTAATAGAAAATTTAGCGAAAATGTCAAAAGTTGAATTATTATCTATGAATTAAATAGTTTGGAATTAACATTTAATTTCAACTGATATTAAAAATATCACTTAATTGATCAACCTTGTGAAATAGTGGTCTTAAAATAAATAGTTAATGATAAAGAACGAATGCATAATTTTTAACAACTTAAGGAAAAAGAAGAAATTTGAAGAAATAGGTCATGAAGCACTCCCTTAAGTGTTATCTTCTGTTGACAAGGATGCATTCTCCCCTTTTGAAACCCTTCCAGTATTATGTGTGAATTCAGAGGATGAAGAGATTCTCTTCTCATAAGATTCCAAACAAAATTATCGTAACTTTTTAGAAAGAAATCTACTATAGGAACAAAATATCTTAAATCGATTGCTTTATTAACTTTTGACATTCCCATTTATGAACAGTATGAAAGATATGTTGCACTGTACTTATGTGCAACATTTATTTATTTATTTACCTATCCTACTCTAATTGAATAAAATAAAATGTCCTTCAAGTATAGGAATACTTCCAGTGAAGCCATGTGCGTAACAGGGTTAGAAATATATCCATACTCGGGTTTAAAAAATAAATTTTAATGCATACCGGAGTATCAAGGACCAACTTCTTTGATGATGATATCAAGCAATAATGAAAAATAAAAGAGTGGTGTGACCTAATAACTAATTAAAACCATATTTCAATAGGATCACTATATTCATGTTTCTCTTCTTTGTTTAGGTCACACTGAATGTCTTCCTCTACCATGCTATGCAGATTATCCTCTTCAAGATGATTGGTCTATGGAGTACATACATGATCTGCTGAGAGGCAAGCTAATGACTCCTCAATCTCAGGTTCCACTGGTTTCTCTCCATTGAATTTTGTCCACGATTCTTTATTCTCCTCAACAAATTGACAAGAGGAATCCGATGGGACTTCTAAATCTTCATGTGGAGAGACAACTAGATTCTTGATTGTTGTGAAGATATGCTCTTCCTGAGAGGCGGATATCCCAGTTGCTACTAGAATGCGAGAAAGTTCTTGGAGGAACATTCTTCAAGATTTTGATCATCCTTGAATTACTCTAGCTAGTTGATGATCCATGTCTCACAACACAAATTAGTACTCAAGGGTTCTTATAGCACCCCAAAAATGATTTATCATCAAAGATTTGAATATTAAAACTAAGAAATTAAAACTATTTGCAAAAATAAAACACACCAAACTTGAGATCCTCGCGTTACTGGGACCCTGCTATCACTAGGTTATTGTTTCACACAAGTTAGTTCATCATAAATAAAATTAAATTTGCATAAATAAAAACACACTTGCATCAAAAGAAGAGAGGACAACCTAACTTTGGAGAAACCCCACCAAAGTGGATGTGTGGGCTCTTCCTCACATCTTACCATCTTCTCTCCTCCCTTAGGTCATCCATAAAACCAATCCAAAACCATTAAATCAATCTAATTCAAATACTACCTATTACCGTTTACAACTCCCCGAAAACGACGCTTAAATGTTGGTGCAATTATATGCATAATATATTACCAAACATAAATTATCGACCGATATTCATAATCAGTAGAGTTGATGCATTATATGTGCTGGAAACAGGTGGTCTATCTATGTCTGATGAGTATAGCTCAATTAAGAAACAATCATTAACAAGATGCTATGTTTTCACACTTTTTCAAATAACATTCTCCACTCATTTCAAAATACAGAAAGAAAAATTGATCAACAAATGTATAACTCAGAATTATTGTTCAGGGAATAGATATGCTCATAATAGGCTCATGAAAAATAGAGATGGGTTATGAGTCTATCTCCTGTAACAAACACACAATCACTCATTAACATTATGGAAAATTAACTAAGCTAAAAGAACTATTGGACAGAGTATAAACACTCCATTATAAGCCCATGTATGTGAGAGATGGAGGTATTGATCTCATTTCTTGTAACAACTCAATTCAATAATAACTTGCAAGCAATCAATATCTAATTTTGCACACTTCTTCAAACCAATGTCATTCAAAAAACAAATCAATGCAACTTGACAATTATGAAAGGCTATTTCATTCCTACACAAGAAACATAAGTTGTTATGAGATGTTCCATTTGCTGTCTTATGTAATGTGAATGGAGGACACTCAAACTATTCCTGTACTACCACACTTTGCAATCAAATCTAATAGTGAAATAAAAAATGAAATCAAAAAAATAAGTACAGGAAATAAAAATCTATACTAATAATTTGCAATGAGCTTACCAAGCTGGATCGATGGGCCCTTGATGAAGCCAACATGGAATCTTTTAGATCAGAGGATTCTAAATACTAAAAGACACACAGGATCATTGAATTCAAACTTCGATTAATCTTCAACAAATAAATTTACAAAAAGAGTATGTTCAGAAATCCAATCTGCAACATAGTAATTCCTCCCCTTTGGCTTAGAGCCATCACTCAATTTATATACTTTTTACATTACAAATTTGGCTCTAAACAATCCAATCCATGAAAAATCAAATCAAAACCATTTTCCATCAATGGAGGTTGAGTACAACCATTAGCTAATCAAGAAAATGCATTTCGCACGAATCTGGGCATGATCCTAGAATTTCCTTAAAAATTGGCAATGATTTAGGATGAATCATTCCCCCTGAGATGGAGGTCCACACATGTGATATGTGGGAATTATAGCTCATTATTCCACATGAAAACGCCTCTCTGGACAAAACCCATGTCCCCAAACTTTGAGATTCATCTTTATCTGCCCAGAAATCGAGGTGCAAATCTAGTACTTAAATGTTGGTACCAGAATTCTGTAGACAGGGTTTTAGTACCGGATGAACACAGTCATGACCATGAGTACCGGATCAGGCGCAAAGGCAGTATCGGAACAGGCGCAATATTGGTACTGGATGCAATGATGAGTGTGCTGGTACCGAATGCAATGCTAAGTTGGTACCGAATGTGATGTAGAGTACCAGAATAGGTGGAACATTGGTACCAGAATAGGTGGAGCATTGGTACCAGATGAAGCTACTTAAGAGTCAAATTGATTAGGAACATACATAATAAATCATTTAATCTAAATTAATCAAGAAAACTAAACAAATCATGCCTTAATCATAAGTTACCTCTCTATGCACATGGACAAGGTCATCAAGTGGATTTGTGGAGGAAACAATCAATTATATACACATAGCATAGGTAAAATAGGCTCAGATAGCTGATAATATAGGGTAATATAGGTGTCAAAATGGAGACTCAACATGCTCTGCTCCAGTGCTTTCATTACCTGACCTGCAACAACCCTTTGGAAAGTGGCTCACTTGGGGCCAAATTCAATAGAAATTTCCTCATATGATGGGGGAACTCAACGCAATGGAGACCATTGCTTCCCAAGGGGGGAGAATTGATCTAAGAGGATCTTAGTGTCCACTCACCTTTTCCAACTGGCTCAAAATAATTTTTTGGAAACTTACTATTTTTAGCAGTTTTTTGGTTCCTAAACTTTCAGGGCCATTTTGAGGGCTTAAACGACGTTTTTTCATGATCATACACCTCATTGATACCCAAAGGATTTTATTGAACCCCCTAAATGAAGATCCTTGTCATTACCTTTCCAACGAGCTATCATGCACCCTAAATGGAGATCGTATGCAAAAATTACGACCCCAGGAAGTTAATGTGTTGACTTACCCCAACTTGGCCCACATGACTTTTGACAATTCATCTCCTAGGGTTAGGTTTTTTGATGTCTAGGGTTTTGGCATTCATATTTATTGTAAAAATTCCTTCAGAGCCTCATTGTATTCATCTTCTTGTGAATGAGCATTGTTGTCACATCTCTTCTCATAGATAAGTTTCCACCATTCTAGCAAGCTTGTTTTTAGTCTGCATTGTACATTTTTCAACATATTTTTTATTTAATATAAGTCAAGTTTTACTATATCTTTGCTATTGTTCACTCTGTCTCTTTGTTAATATCATCAATATGTGGTTTCATTTCGTTCCACTCATAAATATGGATCAAAACAAGGAGAAAGGGAGAGAGGTGAAGGGGGGGCGGGGCATAGATCAAGTTGCAAGTAAGAGGAAGATAGAGAGAGGGGTAGAGAGAGACAGAGAGAGAGATATGGGAGGATACATGGATTTAGAGAGAGATAAGTAGAGAGAAGTA
>SNQJ01S0034332.1:92192-122192 GCA_010110895.2 Picea sitchensis | reverse complement strand
AGGAGAGGTTCACTCACAGTTCAACAAAATCTCCTACCCACTGCTGAGATATATTTCCCACTTCCAAATCTTTCTTTTGATATAGGTGAGGGGGTTGGATCTATAGAGTAGGTAGCTAAGATTGAAATACTAGTGAAGACGTTCCCCAAGCTTGCCATTCCTCCAGAGTTATACTACTCCCAATCATAGAAGAGATCATGGGCTAATTTGCTTATCTCTTCTTCTCTCTTCCTCATTCCCAGAACTATAATTGTTGGCCCCACCTGGGATAGAAATAGAAGTTGGGTTTTCTGCATTGGCATCTAAAAATGAAAAGGCTTTGAGATGCCAATTAAGGCATCCTTACCCAGGAAGGAAACTATGTGCACGAATAGATCTGAATATGTCATCATCAATGCAACTTGTAAGCTAAGTTTCGAAGAGATTAACCTTCCTTATCAGTGCCTAGGTTAACCTTCCTAATGATAATTTCAAAGTGTGTGTTAATTGTAAATTTATACCACTGCATCAAATTTGTGGCCAAGTGTTGTAGCAACTTACACTATTTACAAACTTCTACAATACAAGAGCTAGTGTTTGAAATCAATATTTAAATTGTTTTTTTTCCTCTATATCCTGCATTTTTGTTTTGACGAAGATCCATTTCCTTGAATGCGCAGAAATTTCTGGATATTCTTTCAATTGTGAATTACTTTAGGATCTCACAAAGTCTTAAACTTTAAAAAGATAATAAAGAAATAAAATAGTGTCACAGCTCTTGAGACTTGTGTATTCATTATAGGTTGTTCTAAGATATAATTGCCATTATATATCTCTGACTTTATACTCATGCTCTTGTGATTGAATTATTTGAAATATTACCACATTCCAACATAATATGATACATATATTTTATTTTTCAATGATTCTTTATTTATGAATATTTTGTAATATGATACATATATTTTATTTTTCAACGACTATTTATTTATGAATTTACATGGAAATTGTCAAAGATATGCAATTAATTAGAAAATCCTTATTATTACATAAATAAGGATCGAAGAAAAGTTGAAATTTAAATGATTGTTCTTATATGTACTCTTTAGAAATAGTTCACTAGTATACGAGAAAGTGGGTTATTAAAGACGTGACAAAATATTATTTAATTATTGTTAAGTGGTTTTGAGCAAATTGAAATTGAAATTGAAATTGAAATGATTATTATTATTATTTAAAATATAAAAATCAAATTATGATAAATTTGAATTTTCAAATTTAATATTTTTTATATAAATTAAATAGTGTAAACATATTAATGGAGAAAAAATTAACATTATATTCCAAAAATTAACACATTGTGACTTACAAAAAGTTTAAATAAATTTTTATTCTTAAATAAACAAAGTTGTATGTTCCTAAATTGATGCAAAGTTAATATAGTCATGAATACCAAATAATAGGTTTATATTAAATTTTTAAGAATGGTTCAGTGAAATATATTCTTATATATTTATGAAGGTAGGAAGTTGTAAACTAAGTTGTTAATTGTTATCCTCAGAATGGTCATTATCTTGAGGCTTATTTCATAGTTTAGTAATGTGCGTGGTTGACAAATGTGACATTTAATTACTTACAGTGGGACATAGATTATGTCAAGAACTCATGTTGATGAAAATTGTATTAGGACGTGTTACCCTTATTTTGGGTGAGACCAATATATTCATAGAAGATGTTAGTAGAACTTGGTGTTTGTGTAAGGAGGCACCTTGCATGGTGTTTGTAGAAATCATAGAAACAATGAGTTGAGAGATTGAATTGCAGGGCACATTTTGCTTAGCTAGATCCCAAGGATGTTGAAATTTATGTATTATTATCAAACAACCATGTTGCAACCAACAAGTGGGCTAATGCAACAAATATAAGAATAATGATGACTACCAAATGGGTGAAAAGATGCCACAATATTTATTTTGTGAATCTATTTGTGATATTATAATTCAGAGCCTTCTCATGGTAACGAGTTGAGTCTTTTGCAAATGTCAAATACGGGGAAACCTTGATGGCTAAACAAATCCACATTTTGGATCGATGCATTCCACAACTTCGACGCCATTTGGTCGATCTTGTAAAGGTCTAGTGGAATAACTATAGTTCCATTTCCGCTACTTGGGAGGACCCGTCTAATATGTGTCAACAATTTCCATACTTATTTTAAAATTTTGAGACGAAGTTTATTCTATGAGAGTGTATGTACCACCCCATTTTATTTTACTATTATTATGATGATGGAATATGAAATTTTATTATATGGTTTAGTTTAAAATCATGATAATTTAATGGTTTAATTATAAATTTATATGATGTCTACATCATGGAAAATTTTAGGGGCTATATATCGCCCATGGGCTAATTTTCCATGCTTTTTCCCAAAAAAATGATTCTTCAATTTCCATTTTTTCTAAATGTGGTTCACCCAAATTCTATAGAATTAAATTATTTTAACTTGGAAATAGCCTAAATTTTATAGAACATATATAAAATCCTTAAAAATTTGAATATTTTTACAAAATTATCGTCAAACATTTTATAGTTTACATATTAAGGACTAGCAATATCCACCAAGGTTTCTACAATCTGAAATAAATTTCCATCCTTGAAATTATCCATGGTCTAGATGAATCAATTACATAGTGATATGGTGTAATGAATGATGATGATCTTTATGACTTGGATCATTATAAATTAAATATGGATACATTAATTGGCAGATATCGTTGAAGGTTTTCCTAGCTTGACAGGAAATCATAAGGGTGAATTGATGAAAAATTGCGTCAACATGTTATTGGACTTCAAATTGAGTTAGGAAACACAAAATATTATTTAATATCTTATATTTTGATTTGGATTATGAAAATTACTAATACATTGTTTATACTGTGTTTAGGCACAAGGAACATGCTTATCGATTGATATACACACAAATAATGAGATTGTATGGAGGTGTACCAAGTACCATTGGGAGAGGTGGAGCAACATCCTTGGTTCCACCTATTAGCACTCCTTTTGTGGACTTCGTTGAAAAGTTAGGGACACTTTTACGCTGCGGTTGCACATTGCCATGAAGGTAGGCCACATATTCAATCACTCTCAAGGATTCGCTGAGAGATGCACAATAAGGTGAAAACTTTATTCCTCAATGACCATTAGTCTCTTAACAAAGGGAAATGAAGATAAGTTAACAATGTCTTCATTGTTGCATTATTTCCCCATCAAGAAAAGTTGGAGGCTTGAAGGGCATGCAAATCATGGCACCCTTGGAAATACAATAAAGTAAATCCTGAAAAGCATGAGATACATATCACCCTTGGTATCATTAGCAAATTGGAAAATTGATTAATAAATTGAAAAGTGTCTAAAGAGAAATTGTTTTAATATGCAATTCATCATAAAAAGAAATAATCTTATAATATACATTATATTTAGAAAAGAGTAATCAAAATATGGATTAACTTAAAATAAATATGCATAGATCAATTAGTGTTTCATAATATAAAGAAGATTTAGTTGAAATAAAAATACTAAGAAATAAGCATATAGTTTAGAGAGTGTTCCTTAAATTAAATTAAGTTAATGATTGATTAGTAAAAACTTATTTCTAGTGCACCCTTAAATTATGGAGAAACATAGAATCTAAAATTCAAATTCAAATTGAATTGTGAGAAAATAAATGTAGGCCATAAGAAGATCAAATAGGAATCCATAAGATCAAAAGAACACCTAGGAGTAAAAACATGAAATGTGGGATATGGATGAGTAAATTCATTATTTATAAATTTTAAATGGGTAATTACATGTGCACTTGTGAAAATGAGTGACACATAAAAGGGTGAATATTTATTTTTTTTGTAAGTGAGTTTGAGATTCTATATTATTGAGAAAAATATGGTACAAAAAGGAAAAGAGGGGTATCCCTTGATCTGCCAAAAAGGAAACCAGACCAGGGATCTTAAAGTTGTATTGTCTACATAAGCAAGGGGAGGGCTGGGTTGCCACCCTGGGAAACTGACCTGGTCTCTGAAAACTCGTTTGAAAAAACTATACCATAACATATACATAAAAACCAAGAACGTATAACAAGGGTTGCTCATACACTAACAAACAAAATGATCATGGGTTGAGACTGTGCTAGTCCAAGAGGATTGGATGGCTTTCCTCTCCTTCCTTTCTTGCCTTGTTCTCCTTTATCTGCTCCACCGTGTGCATCTTTATGATGCAGGATGGTGTTCCCCATCGATCTGCTGGAGTGATGTCCATGTGGTGGAAATAGCGAAGGTAGAGGTGGAATGTTTTGGCCATTCGTTCCATTTTTTCATTTTGGCTCCTCTGGTCCTCTGTTATTCTTCTTGCGTTGGACTCCATGTTGCTAAGGCAGCTCATAATTTATGTGAGCTCCTTCTTGTGGCCACGGTTTTCCACCTTGTTGGTCTTGTTCCTGTCAACTCTCAACTTAATTATCAACATTTTTGGGTGCCATGCTTCCTCCATTGTTTTTTGGTAGAGGGTTGTCCTAGGTTGTGTGGCCACTGGGTCCCTTATCCCATCTACTTCTTGGATGAGTTCCGCCCAGGCTTTTCCCTGGTTCTTGGTGTTGACTTCTCGCTCCCACCTGTCGATGAACGCTTTTCCCTTTGGATCGACCTACGCAAGAAAGGTTCCTTTGGCCTATTTGTCCTCCTTCTCCGTCCTTGTGATCTTCCAGGTGCTTGTTGGTAGTTCCTCCCCCTGTGGGCCCCTCTTACTCTGTCTATTCTTCATTCTTACCATCTCGGTTTGAATGTGATGTCTTATGTCTTGACTTCATCCTCTGCTTCTATTCTCCCCTTCCTAGTCTCTGTAATTGCTTCTCGTTGGTCTATAGCTATCCCTGATGCTTCTTCTTTTAAGGGGTTTCCGCGGCTGCGATCTTATCCTGGTAATCATGGGTCTCCCGTAAAGGCGTACCTTTTGGTCCTTTTTCACTGTTTCAGAGTATGTGCACTTGGGAACCCTATTGTCATCCCTGCGCCAATCCTTTGCCTTGCACATTGTACGCCAGTCATTTCCTCCCACCGTATATGTGTGTGGATGAGGTGTACCCATTCCTACCCACAAGATATCCTTTTGATCATGGTCCTTTGTCGTCTGCATATTAACCTTTCTGCTCTCCCGTGGACAACCCCTATACTTCATTCTATTGATCGGACCGTGGTGTCGTACCTCCTCTTGTGATGTGACTGTGATCTACATTGTAACTCATGTTTAAATGGTGGCCTATCAAATTCTTCATGGATCCTCCTTTCCCTTCAATTAATTTTGTGCCTTCAGCCTCGATGTAGTCTTCCATACTTCGACCGTCGTCATAGTCCTTTACCGCTAATTGGGTACATTCTGTCCAAAACTGACCATTCGGTATGTTACTCCATGTGGAATCCAATTCTAGTCCTTCCTTGTCTACCCCTTCATTATCGATTCTCTCCACTAGTCCATTTGTTGACCTTTGGACCTAGCACAACTTCACTGTGATCCCCGTCTACAAATGCTCCTGAATTTTTTGCAGGGAGTAAGCCAAGCATTAGTGCCTCTGAATTTTTCCCACTCTGGTGTTGTTTTGGAGTTTCCTTGCTGTGTTGATGACCACCATGGAATCTCATTCCACTATGACGTTGGTCATCACTTCCCGGTGTATTATCTCAAGGTCGGTCTCCACGGCTCCAAATTCTGCGGTGTTGTTGATTGAGTTCCCCAGACTCCCAGTGTACAGTCAGATAATTTTTCCTTGACTTTCCTTGATTACCCTCCCCCCCCCGTACCTATTCATCCTAGCTTACTTTTCGACGCCCTGTCGAAATTCAGCTTGAGGGAGCCCTCTGGTGGCAGTTTCCAGTTGCGCTCACCTACTTGTAGTTGCGGCAGGCATCTTACCTGATTGGGATTTCATCTTTCTTTCAGTTGAAAAGACTCTAGAATTCAGAGATCTCAGTCTGTGATTTGCACTCCTCCTGTTTCGTAGTTGCGGCTCTGTACCGTTTCTCTTGTCATGGAAATTATTGTTTCCTTGATATTTTCTGTCATCCATCTTTGGTTCCTGAATATGTCTCGGTTCCGTTCCTTCCATATTTCCCAAATGATCATGCCAAGAATTAGGGTCCAACAGAGATTCACCTCTTCATTTTCGCTATAGTTTTCCTTCCAGGTGTTTATAGTTGCGGAAATATTACCTCTGATCCTATTAGTCTGTCGGAGGATGTCTGTCGCCCAGTCCCAAACTTCTGTTGTATAGGGACATTCATCGAGTCTTCTTGGTCCTGGTATGCTATATAGTGGCATAATTCTTTAATATTGAATTCCCCGTCAGCTTTATGCCCCCATCTCAGCTGGTCATTTCCATCCGTGACTACAATTTTTTCATCTCCCCAATTCCTCCTCCACCTCTTTTACTGTTGTTGTGGTCTGGTCTCTAGTCTGTGGGGTGAGAGTGTTCCAGATTCTCCATTTGTTGTGATCTGTTTCTTGTTTCCAGTAATGGTAGACTTGGGTTTTTCCTTGGGCCATCATCTCTTATTGGAGTTCCTCCCGGCCTGGTTTTCCCATTCTAGGTTCCTGTTGCTAGGCATCCTCCCAAAATCGGGTAGTTCTTCCATTTCTTATTTCCCAAAAGCTATGTGTCTGGATCCAGGTCTTGTTGCACCAGGCTAGGCTCCAGATGGAGGAACCTTCCCTGGTGCCTCTGAATCGGATTTTTTCCTGGTCGCAAATGTTCAGGGAATACTTTTCCTTCCACAGGTTGACCCATGGCATGGTAGTTTCTTTGACCCAGCGCCACCAGAGTTTCTCCCCATAGGCATCATTGGTCACTTATGGGTCATGTAACTCCATGCCTCCTTTGCTTTTTGGTTTACAAACCTTCTCCCAAGCCACTAATGCCCATTTTTTCCTTGTTTTTGCTCCTCTCCACAGGAAGTCCCTTTGTATGGTTCTTATCTTTTTTAGAATCCCCTTGGGGGTTGGGAAAACTGACATCATAAAGGTTGGGATAGCTTGCAAAATTGACTTGGTTAGGATAAGTCTTTAGGCTAGGTTAAGGGATCTGTACGCCTAATGTTTTACCCGATCTTGTAGCTTGTTGACTATTCCTTCCCAAGTTGACATCTTGTAAGCTTTGTATGTCAGGGGGATGCCCAAGTACTTGGTTGGGAGGGATTTTCATTCAAAGCCCAAGATGTTGGCCAAATTCCTTTGGATTGTGGGGTTGGTATTAAAGAAGAAGATCGTAGATTTGGACTGGTTTATCTCTACCCCCGAGGCTTCCCCAAACTCATCTAAGATTCATTTGTAGGCTTTCGCTTCCTTGACCATGGGCATGTCATGAAGTAAGGTGTCATCCATGAACTGTTGGTGTGTAGAAGTCGGGCAATTCTCGTAGGGTTTGATACCTTTTATTTCCCCTGTTGCGGTTGCACTTTTTATGCTTCGACTGAGACCTTCCATCATTAGGATGATTAGGAAGGGGGACAACGGGTCTCCCTGTCCGATGCCTCTTGTGGGCCATTAATGTTTGGCTGGGGATCCATTTACTAGTAGCGAGAAGCTTGTTGTGGATACTAGTTTGACTATCCACCTGATCTAGTGTTGGGTGAAGCCGAAGGCTTCCAGGGTCTTGACCATATAGTGCTAGCTAATTTTTTCATAAGCTTTTGCTAGGTCCAGTTGTATTATCATTCCCCCTCTCTTCTGAAGCTTCAGGGTGTGGATAAGTTCATGGGCATGGATAATATTGTCTATTATTTTCCTTCCTTCCACGAAACCTACCTGTTCTTGTGAGACCAGTGTGGGTAGGAGTAGTTTCAATCTATTTGCTATAACCTTGGAAATTTTCTTATACCCCACATTGCATAGTGCTATAGGTCTATAACGATCGATGGTTTTGGCTTCATTTTCTTTGGTGATAAGTGTAATCATTGTAGAATTTAGTTCTTTCAAAATGGAGGTTGACCTTCTAGAGTCTTCCACTACCCTATAAACGTCATGTTTGATGACTTCCCAACAGGCTTTGAAGAAATCCACTGTGAAACCATCTGGGCCTAGGGCTTTTCCATTGAGCATTTCCTGGAGTGCTTGACCTATTTCCTCCTCCGCAATGGGCTTGTTCAGGTTGTTATTTTGTTCTTTTGTTACCAGGTGAGGGATATGTTGGATTATCTTTTGTATGGCCTACGTTCTATCTTGGTTAGGTTCCTGGGCTATCCCATGGAAGTGGTTTACCAGAGTTGTTTCGGTGTCCTTGTGTGATTCTCTTTCTATTCCATCCTGGTCCCTAATCTTCAAGATTTTGTTATGGGCTCTTCTAGCCATGGTTGTTCTATGAAAAAACTTGGTGTTCTGTTCTCCTTCCTTTAGCCATCTGATTTGGGACTTTTGTCTCCAGAGATTTTCTTCTTGCAACACTCTTCCCATTCTTGGGTCATCTAGATCTGTTCCCTTTTTGCTCCTCATTGTAGCCCTCTGAAATGCAGGTTTCTTGGAGCTTTTTTATTTTTCTTCAATGTTGTTCTTCTCTTGGTTTATATTCCCAAAAGTGTCCTTCTTCCACTCCTTGAGCCTATATTTGATATGTTTTAATTTCTTATATATTTTGAACATCCTTATCCCTTGCTCTGGTTTCTCCTCACACCACCATTGTTTGATTCTTTCCTTGAAAGTTGGGTGTTCAATCCAGAATTTCTCAAATCTAAAAGCGTTGTTCTTTGGTGTGGTATGGAAGCCTGCTTCCAGTTGCATTGTCCAGTGATCAGATCTGCCCCATGGAAGGATATTGTATTCTAAGGTTAGCCCCTACATAATGATTGACTCTGACACTAGGAATCTTTCGAGTCTTGTTGCTACCTGATGTTGTCTCATTCGCTTATTGTTCCAGGTGAACTGGCCATTATTGTTTTTCAGATCTACCATCTCCACTATGTCTATGAATTTTGAGAACTCCTCTGCATATCTATCCAATCTTCTTGTACCTCAATTTTTCTCCACAAGTAACGTGATGATGTTGAAATCCCTGGATAGGATCCATTGGAGGTTGTTGGCTCATTTTTTAAGATCTTCTAGTTCTCTTAGAATTCCTCTCCTAGCCTCTGACACCTGGGGTCCATACACATTAGTGCATAAAATCACCTCTGTGTTCCCAATGAGTTGCAAGCAGACCATAAGGGTATGCCTTGTCACTTCAGCTGCTATTAGGCTTAGTACTTGTGGGTTCCATAGGGTGAGGATACCTCCTGTCATTTGGTGGCCTCCAATAGCCACCATCTTGTACTAACACCATTGTTGTTGACTGATTCTTTCCATTCTTTCTGTATTACACTTGGTCTCTTGAATAAAACAAAGATCCGGTTGTTCATGTTTTAGTCTATTTCTAAAGATTCGTTGCTTTTTTGGGTTGTTTAGGCCTCTTATATTCCAAGTTATAACCTTCATTTAAACATGTGGGGGGGGAGTTGGGGAAGAGTTTTTTTATCTTACCCAAGTTTATCAGTAGCGCTCCAAGCTCCTGTAGGGATACACTATTTGATTTCCTGCCTTTTTTCCTCTGCGTCTGCTTGGGTGAGATTTGTGGTTGTCCCTTGTTGACTTTGACTCCTAGGTGTCCAATATCCCTGTGTGTACACTTTAGGCCTCTAACTTTGGCTTCCTCCCTTAGGAGGAACAAGTACTGCATGCGGTCAAGTTTCTCTGTTGGTACATTGTCTACTCCCTGTCTTTTCCATTGCTCCAGTATGTTCGTGAGATCTATCGCTTCCCTTTCCACAAGGTCTCTGAGTTCCAGATATTTTGTGCCTACCTTGCTTGGTGTCATTTCTGCCTCTCCCTCTGCTTCTTGCATGGGGGTGCTGTCGTCTTTGATTTCTCCTTCCATCGGAGTTGCACAGCTTCGCTGTTCCTTCTGGTTATTTGGTCGGTCGATGGGCTCGTTTGGTGTTTTTTCTCTGACTTCGTGAGATTTTTCTGTATCCTTGTCAGTTTCTGCCCCTTTATTGGTTTTATCTTGTCCTTTTGGGTTATTCCAGACCTCTGGGTTATTTCCTACATGGGATTTTCTCTACTTTTTGTTGGCTCTACTTCTGGGGTTTGGTTTAACAAACCTATCCTCATCCTATTGTGGTTTGGGGTTTTTCATTTCCTATTTTTTTATTAAGAGGGAATTCCCTGATCAAATGACCATGTTCATGGCACCTTCTACATCGAAAGGGGATCTGTTCATAATTGATTCTTTGGATCCATTCCTCATCCCTGAATTCGAGGCTTATGGCTTCTGGGAGCGCTCCCAACACATCCATCTCTATACATATTCTTGCATAAGATGTGTATCTCCCTTTCAGGGTTGGCTTCTGCAGTCTTTATATATTTCCCTAGTTTATTCCCTATTGCTTCAAAAGTAGAGGGTAACCATTAGTCTAAAGGTAGGGAATAGAGTCTCAGCTAGACCGACACCTTTTTGAAGGTCTCTTTTTCTGGTGAGAAATTTTCCTTCCATGGATACATGTACAGTCCTGTTGATGCATGGAATTATGGCCCTCCTTCAAATACTCTATCTATGTCTTCCAGGTTTATAAAGATTGATGTGATGATTTAGATTTGCATGGGTTGCACCCTTCTACCCGGTTGGTCTTTGTTGTGTCTTGCGTCTCGTTCTGGGTTTCCCTGGCTTTCTCTTCGATGCATTCACTTTTGCCCTGGTTCCTTTCCTGACCTCTTCCTGGGTCATATCTCGAGGTGTCTGTCATTGGTGCCTTGAAAAAGATGCCCCTTGGCCCTTTCCCTCTATCTACCACTACCTTTTTAGATGAGGGGGTACCCTTACCCCCCCCTTTGGTTCTCATGTTGGCATGCTATGGCCGTGACTGTCAAAAACCCTAGCTTGCGGTTGCTCCGAAAAATTTGGTGCCCACACCCGTAGCTTTATATTTAATTATAAAAGGGGGAAATATTAATTTAATAGGTAATTTAGTAAAATATAATTATGCATGGGTTGGACAAGTGGCACGAGGGACAAATGATATAAAAATAGGACTTGGATTTGGAAGAAAACACTTTATGCACCATCATGCTCGATGTTTATCGTAATGTTGAAATGAATTTTACTTTATTTTTTGTTGAGAGTTTGGTCTATTGGAATTTTTAGAGAAGTGCAGATTCTTGTCAAGATTGACAAATTCAACCTTCAATTATTTCTAGTAAGTATTTTTCCGTGTAACCCCATTGTGATTTGAGATTCCTTAGGGAAGGAGAGTACCCAAAGGAGTTGGTAGGGAGGTCAACTGATGTAGACCATGCAATATTAATATTATTTCATTTTATTTTCATTTTACAGTAAAAGGATTAATCTTGTAGAGATCACTAATCAGTTTGCATTTCCAACTATGATAATTTTGTTATTTAAAAAAAAAGAAAAATTATGCCCAACCTGGATGCACTGACACTATTCTCTCAATTCAAAGTTAGTAGATAACTTATATCATATTATTTGCATCTATGATGGTACCATTGAAATATTTTGTAAATGTGCCTCCAAATGTAGTGGACAACTTTAGTTTTGCACAAACCAACTCTCTAGTAGGTCTCAGCAAAATATTGTTGATGACTCACATTCTATTGGACTATGATCATTGCATGTGTAGGGGAATTTTGTTCGCACCATTTTCAATAGGCCCAAGCCACTTATGTGCATCATGGTTAAGCTAAAGATCAATTTTGTAAAACGTAATATACTTTTATGCTTCATTCGCTTCTTGCCCAGTGGAATCCTAGTTAACTTCTAAATAATTAAGATCTATTGCAAAAAAAAAGGGTTATCGAAACCACAACATAATCCTTCTACCAACCCATTAGCCTAAATTGCACCAAAGAATGGATGGTCCCAAACACTTTGGCGAAAATAATGATATGAAGTTTTCCATTATCATTTGACCGTAACAAGTCCAATACTTTACCTCTAGCTACAACTATTTCTTTCATTTTTCTTCCCAAAATTTTCCATAAGTTGCACATACCACACTTGTGGTTTGTTGTAAATTTAAACTATAAGGAAACATTGTTTCGCATCATCTCTCAACTCCTGAAATGGTGGAGGATTCAACTCCATTCTAGCTATAGGGGAAATTCTTCTAAAGCAAAGTCCCTATACCTATCAGAGAAAAGAAGTTTCTTTATATCTTTCATAACTATATACCTGGAGGAATAGGTCCAAACTAACTATAGGAGAAATTCATTCATGGTTCAACAACATTTCCTAGACACTATCGAGATATATTTCCCACTTCCGAATATTTATTTCGATGTAGGTGAGGGGGTTGTATCTATAAAGTAGGCAACTAAAGTTGAAACACTGGTGAAGTTATCCCCCAAGCCTACCATTCCTCTAGATTTATACTATTCCCAATCATAAAAGAGGTCATAGGTTTGATTATGTCTTCCTCATTGCCGAAATGTATGCCACTGCATAAAATTTGTGGCCAAGTGTTGTA
Source organism: Picea sitchensis (assembly GCA_010110895.2). Classification (NCBI taxonomy): domain Eukaryota; kingdom Viridiplantae; phylum Streptophyta; class Pinopsida; order Pinales; family Pinaceae; genus Picea; species Picea sitchensis. The sequence continues at coordinate 109,656 of SNQJ01S0034332.1, read as the reverse complement.
ACAACTTACACCATTTATGAAATTATAGAATACAAGAGCTATGGGTTTGAAATCAATATCTAGATAGTACTTTTGCCTCTATATCTTGCATTTTTGTTTTGAAAAAAGATCCATTTCCTTGAATGCACAAAAATTGCTAGCTATACTTCAATTATGAATTACTTCAGGATCTCACAAAGTCTTAAAATTTTAAAAAATAAAAGAAACAAAATAGTGTCATAGCTCTTGAGACTTATTAGTCCCTGCCGAAGGCATAGAGGGACTACAGCGATCGATAATTCGTTGACTTCATATTAGTTTGTCCTTTGACTGAAAATGTTTGCATAATCTCTATTGTTGCAACTAGAGAACTAAAAACATTATTTTTTATATAATAAAGTATACCATGTATGTCATGATCTGATTGGATAACATATTGGAGGTCTTATTTCCATCTTCTCTATTCCCAATGTTTTATATGTTACCATTTCCAAAGTTTTTGATCATCTACGGTCTTTCTGAATTTGTACTATTTTTATTAAAATGTTTAGATATCCAAAGTTTTGAGCATCGAGAGTCACTTTTTTATTAGTTGACTTCATATTAGTTTGTCCTTTAACTAATTTTTTTTCGCATAGTCTATATTTTTCTAACTATTGTTATTGTTATTATTATTATTATTATTTGTTATTATTAAGTACCTAGGCATTTTTATTATTACGTACGTGAACAGGCCTACCACACTACATTGTTTCTTAAATGTTTAGAGAGCGTGAGGCCCTTGGACAGTCCTGATAGCCTTAAATGTTTACCTAACATGCCTCACATCCTTAAATGTTTACTTAACAGGCGTGTCACAATACATTTTCCTCTGATTTGTTTTTTATACAATGTTGTCTGTAATGAATATGGGAAATATTTTTCTTCAACGACATTACTGGTTCATTGGTTGATGCTTGCTCGTTGGTTTGGTGGATGATGCTTATTGTTGTTTGATTCAACTTTACAAAGTTGAAGTCACGCAACTTCACTTGCACCTCTTGGTGCTTGTTCACTATTTTTTTGTTTGCATGTTGCTCTTGTTTTCTTCAACTTTTCAGGGTTGAGGTCCTGCATCCGCAGTTGGACCTATTGTTGCAGTTTTCACAGTTGAGATTCTACAACCGTGATTGGAACTGTGCTTCTATCGTTCCCCATTGACGGGTGGGTTTCATTTCCATGTTTACCTTCCTAATCCTTGTTTTTTGTTTGCTATTTCCAGTTTGCAAGTAAAAAATTTCAATACTGGGAATGCCTACGTCAAAATCCTCTTGCAGAACATATTTGTATTTGAGTACTATGACCATAGAACCAGGAGTGCGACATTGTCTTGGTATTTTTCTTGAACTTCAATGTTTGACACATAACCCACCTCTAATGCATCCATAGTGACATATAAAAAAGGAAATCAATTTTTCTCCTCATTTGTTATGTTCCTGAAAGCCATAAATTTGGTGCATTTTTTTCTAGGTTGTTCCCTTCCAATCACATGTGCCCACTTCCATGTCCTGGACATCAAACCAGGACTCCTTGGAAAATAGAAATGCAAAAAAATATGAGGTACAGTCTGAAAAAAATGCACCAAACGTATAGTTTTCAGGAACAAAAAATGTGAGGAGAAAATTCGATATCCTTTTTTATATGTCACTATGGTTACGATAGAAGTGGGTTATGTGTCGAACATTGATGTTCATGAACAAGGACAAGACAAACTTACAATTCTCTTTCTCTGGTCGTAGTCATCACATACAAAGAATGGTCTGCAAGAAGATTTTGATTGAGGCATTCCCAGTATTGAAAATTCTTACTTGCAGACTGGAATAAAAAAACAACGAATAAGGATGCAACCATGGCAGTGAAACTTACCCATGAATGGGGAACAATAGAAGCGCAACTCCAATCGCGGATGTAGAATCCCAACTGTCCAAACTACAACTTTCATAAATGTTTACAGGGTGGGAGGCCCTTGGACAGTCCCCATAGCCTTAAATGTTTACCTGACAGGCCTCACAACCTGAAATGTTTACTTAAAAGACATGTTACAATACATTTTCCTTTGATTTTTTGGATACAATCTTGTCTGTAGTGAATTTGGGAAATATTGTTCTTCACCAACATTACTGGCTGGTTGGTTGATGCTTGGTCATTGATTTGCAGGATGCTGCTTATTGTTGTTTGATTCAAATTTGAAAAGTTGAGGTCCTGCAGCTGTAGTTGGCCATCTTGGTGCTTGGTCATTGGTTTTTTGTTTGATTCTTTCTCTTGTTTGCTTCAACTTTGCAAGGTTGGGGTCCTACATCCGCAATTGGACCTACTGTTGTAGTTTGCATGGTAGGGGTTATGCATCCATGATTGGAACTATTATTCTGTCGTCCCCCATTCACCTGTAGGTATCAATGTTGTGGTTGCATTTTTGTTTGCTAGTTGTTGTTTTCTATTTCTAGTTTGCAAGTAAGAATTTTCAATACTGGGAATGCCTGAGCCAAAATCATCTTGCAGAACATCTTCGTATGTGACTACTATGACCATAGAAACATGAGTGTGATAATGTATTGGTCTTGTTCTTGAATGTTGTTGCTCGACATATATCCCACCTCTGTCACAGGCATGGTGACATAAATAAAGGAAATCAAAATTTCTCCTTGTATTTTATGTTCATCAAAACCATACGTTTGGTGCATTTTTTCATGTTGTTTCCTTCCAAAATGTGGTGTTCCCCTTTGAATGTCAATACTAGACACAAAATCCACTTATGTTGCACCCATAGTGAGATATAAAAAAGGAAATCGAATGTTCTCCTCATATTTTTTGTTCCTAAAAACCATACGTTTGTGTGCAACCCTTGCACTGAAACTTGCCCGTCAATACGGAACGCTAGAAACACAGTTCCAATGGAGGATGTAGAATCCAAACCATGCAAAGTGAAACAAGGGGTCCAACTGCAGACGCAAGGCTTCAACCTTGCAAAGTTGAAGCAAACAAGAGCAAACAACAAACAACAAACCAGTGAGTGAATTGACCAGGCACTGTTTTGTGACTACTATTGGGCTACTATTTTGTGACTAAATTCCATATTAGAGGGAGTGGGAATGACCACACACTGTTGTGGATAGAGAGTGCACCGGTGTATGGAATTGACAACAACTCACAGATTGAGCAATTTCTAGACAAATACATGACATGCAACATAAATCATTTGGATCCAAGGATTTCCAAAGTTCATTGTAACATACCCACTACCTAGATCAAAGTTTTTCATTTAGTTCTCAACAATGAGAACTCCCCAAAGGTGCATCAACGACATGCCAACCCTAAGCAATGGTTCTTTCATTCACCTATACGGCTCTCTACACCTAACCGTGGTCTTTTCCTGATGACAACTTCAAGTTTTTGGGGTTTTGTCCTTTCTAATGTCGAGGGTTCCTATGCCCTCGATTCTTCGATCTTCGATGAGATCTCTTCCGGCCTTAGCCCCTCCCGGCTATGCCTTGGTCCACACGACCGTGCTCACGAGACCACAACCTTATAATGTTTCTTTTCATTGGGGTTTCGGGCTTTCTAATGCAAAAATGTATATGCCCTTTGGATCCGCGATCCTCCGATTCCCGACGCACTCCAACTTCCACTAGCCCCCTTGGGCTAGTCCTTTGAGTCCATACGACCTCCCTCTATATGACCGTATCCATACCTCCTCATCGGGGTTTGACACTCGTGATGTTCCAACAATTTGGTTCACCGATCTCCGATTCCCGATACGCTCCTTTGCTGCCTTGGCCTCTTGGGCTAAGTCTTTAGTCCATGTGACCTCTATCTCACAAGACTGCAGCCTTGTCCCCCATTGGGGTTTTGGACCTTCCATTGTTGAAATGCAAACGTCCCCAGGACTCATGATTCCTCGAATCCCGACGCTTCCTTTACGCGCTAGCTCTCCTGGCTAGGCTCCTAACTCACATGACCACGATCCTCGTGACCGTAGTCTTATTCCTCGTCGGAGCTACAGGGTTTCCAATGCCAAAATGCATGGGTTCACAGGATTCCCGATCCTTCGAATCCCGTCTTCCTGCTATGATGACAACTGGCACCCACCATGGTGCTTCCTACTTCTCTAATATACTGACGGTTGGCTCCCACTCATAGGGGTTTCGAGCGTCGCGATTCCAAAATGCATAAATACATTGTCATCAGGATTCCCAATATCCCGATGACACAAACGCCGATCAACAGCTTCCTGTCGGGACCTTCCCCGTCGACACCGATTGTTGCCATGCATCCTCTTCTGATGGACAGTCCCGATTTCTCTGGGGTTTCGAGACTTGTGATGTCCCAATTCTCATGGCCTCGGAAACTCCGATTTCCTGATGCCGAATATCCCGACTCTCGATAGTAACCTCGATCTCTGCCACGTGTATCCTCAACGAGCGGTTCAGATCTTCCCGACGTTTCGAGACTTGAAGTGTCTCGATTTTCTTGTTCTTGAGAATATCGATATGCCAATGGTTGGACTCCCGATGGTAACCCTCGAACAACTCTGGTCCGATCCGAAGACTGACGGGTAATTGGGCCAAGATCTAACGGTCTAGATCCGTCCTTCCTGCGCACACTACAGAGACTAAACTCTAAGCATCTTAACCCGATCCAACGGCCGACGGGATTCCTGAATGAGATCCAACGGCTCAGATTGTCCCACCTTGTGCATTCTTCCACTACTTCGTAGATGTGGAAGGATCAACGGTCCAAATATTCTAACGGACCTTGGGGGACCTACGATCCCGATTTCCCCGCTATTCCCGGAGATAGAGGAAAAAGGGCAAGAAGTGTAATGCTCTTACTACTTCTGTCAATATGATGGTCGTGAATGACCATGGGTCTTCCGTCAAGATCTCATCCGTCGATTCATTACTTATCCCTATGCTACTACTTTGAAATCTTAAGAGGGTCGTTCCTCCTCATACAGGGTTATTAAACTTGCACGTTCAGGTCCTTTTTCTGGGTTCATGGTGAACCTTTCTAAGGAGGTAAAGTCTTTTTGACGAGATCTATTTCGGGACATCCCTGGAGACGGGCAAGGGAAAGCAGCTTCCCGAGAATGGGTTGGAAGCCTAACTTAGTTCAACCTAGGCATAAATAGAATTCCTTTATCAACGTACATCATGGATGGTTTCCTCTGTTATGAGCATATATCTATTCATTCTTATCAAACACTTCACAGACATTCTTACACAGAAATCATTCACAATTTCACAGTTCTATGAGCATATACATATATATATCATTCTATAAATTTCAAGATGCAATATGTAAAACACTTATCAGAAATAACACCAGAAATGGGTGCGACTACTGAGAGGGGTGCTCGTTTCCACCCAACCGTAGGCGTAGCGACTCCCAGCGGATTTACCACTAGCTACCCCCGAGCTGAGACCACGATGCTGTGAGACTACCTCTCTCTGTCTACCAGTGACCAGGAGCGAAGGTTGCAATCCTCCCTCTCTGCTATCACTCACTCTGCATAATGTCAGAGTTCCCCTCGCGTCTGCCCTTCCAATCGCCTCTGTCATACGCCTTATCCTCTCACAAGGTTGCGTGTGGAATGATTACCCTTGCGCTGGTCAGTCATGATGGCTCTACGGATAGGCGGTTCATCTCCCCATCCCTCATTAAGCCATCAACCTACCAGCCTGCAAGGCATTAAATTCAGGGCCAGCGAGCCGCTTTTGGTTCTCCGGGCCAGTGGAGTCCAAATACGATGTTAATTCTCGGTGGAAGTTAACGCCACCTTTCCAGGTGCCCTCCACCGCCATCGTGGTCTCTTTTTCTACACATCCCCTCTCAGCAGTCCTGCAATAAATTCAAAATGTTATTCACATTCATTGACCTCTTCCTCAAGGTCCATTTACATCACATATTCACATTTATGAGTTTGCCATAGTTCTTGGTCAGTCCAGTTATATTTACAAGCTGGGGGAAACAGGGTGTTACATTCATAGACAATATCATACAAGGAGCTGTAAAAATGAAAAAAATCACATTTCATATACAACTTCCTTGTGTCGCCAATGAGAACAACAAGAATCGTAGAGCCAATTAGTTTGGAGGACAATGTTGTCATTGAGAAATCTAAATCTGTGTTCGTATTTCTAGAACAATGAGACTTTCATGACTTAATGAGATTCCAAGACTTCTTGGCAGAGCTAAATCTAATAGAAGATGTACATCCAAGGCATACAATCTACACTTAAACAACCAACAATTTTCCTTAAATGAAAACTTTTACATATATGGAACAACAGTTTCTCCAAGGACCAACCAACTATGTGGAATGCAAATACAGACACACATTATGTCATCAATTCATATTCCACAACATCATATTATACCTCGTACATGACAAAGGCTAACAAATCTATGACAAGTGCATTGAGAATAATACGCAAACAACATGAAAACAATCATATTGAGACTATGCAAATGATACGTGCACATGGAAATGCATTGCTTGATCTTCAACAAATGTCTTCTCAACAAAAAGTCCACGTTGCACTTTCCATGCCCATGCACTATGGTTCAAGGAAATGTGTCTTCACAAACACATCTCCACTTGAGAAACGCAAATTGGAACGTGGTTTTGCATTTGGGCCACCAAAAATACTATTAAAATATAATAATATGAAAAAATGTTGAAATAGATATAAACAACATCTCTTTGAACTTCAACTAGAGTTTGTCAAGCTCCAACTATATTTCATGGATGAGAATTGTTTTCCCATAGTTAATGTGTTTCTATGGCTTCATAATTATTAGACTAAGTGTTGTGTGAGGTATAAAGTTCTTCTCTCCCTTTCTTTTTCCTCTTCTATGCTTACCCGTTTTTCTCTTTTCTTCTTCCCCTTTATTATCCATTTCTGATTCTATACTTAACCATGTTTCTATGCTCACGGGTTCCTGGGGTGGGGAATTGACAAATCCTCATCTCCATCTATATCTTCACATCATGAGTCCGACCGACCGTCGTTCATTTGCAGACTTAGCCAATTTTTTGGCCGCGGGTTCACGGGTAGGTGTTATCAAACTCTCATGCCCTATGTTAGAGGTATACATCTTGCATCCAAAACTTTGTTGATCTATTCACAAGCCTCACTCTACCTACGATGACCCCATCTTACCGCCCTAACTTTCCATACTTATTCGACTCTTCAAAGTTTCGCGGGTTCACGGACTCCCGGGTTCACAAAAGTTTGAAATCATTTTTCACTCCCCTCCATCCCCGCCATCTTCTCCCCTTCCCAATGCACATTAATTATGATTTTACTAGTGACAACTCACCAGACAGGTTCGAAAATATTGGAATTAATAAGAGGAAATCTTGAGAACATCCCCCATCAAAACGCATTAATGGGAGAATATTATGGGATCTGATTATTTTTTTATGTCGATCTTGTATTGGCAAAAAAATGTTGGTTATTTTAGTTTTTTTAAGGCATCATCATAGTAAGAATGAAATATTGCGCTAGCCCACTGTCATCTAGAAAGGTGTTGACATCATGTCCCTCTTTAATATTGTGTATATATTACAGGTTGTCATGGCGCTATTGAACTCTCATGCCCCATGTTCTGTGATATACATATTGCACCAAAAACTTATGTGATCTACAATTCAACCCCAGACTCCTCTAACTTGCAAGATTCACTCTACCTATGATGAGTCTGTCCTCGTCTGTCTAACCACCCCACCTTTCCATACTTAGTTGATTCTTCACCTCGTGTTGTCATAGATTCATGCACTCCAGGGTTCAGAAAGGTTTGAAAGTATTTATCACTCCCGTCCATCCCCACCACCTTCACACACTGCCCAATGCAAATTACTAAGATTTATTTTTTCTCACAGGAACCCCAGATGCACTCCATTCGCCTAATATCGAATTGGTAGAGGTCAATATTATGGGATCTAAATTTTTTGTGTGTGTGGATATTTAACTCGAAAAAATTGTTGTTTACTTTAGTTTTTTTAAGGCACTATGCCCCGCCTTTCCATACTTTATTCTTCACCTCCTGTTGTCACAGATTTGCGGGTTCCCGGGCTTCCAGGATCACAAAAATTTCAAATCATTTTTCTCTCTCATCCATCTCTGTCACCTTCGTGCCCTTCCCAATGCACATTAATCATGCCTTTATTAGTGACATATCAACACAAATAGTCGAAAATATTGGAATTAATAAGCGAAAAGGTCGAGGACATCTCCCATTAAAACACATTAAACCAAGACTTACATAATATTATATTATCATTCTCCAGCGTTCATTTTAAATACTTGTTCCCATTTCGAAAAATTGGGCTTTAAGGTGCCTTCCTTGTAATGTTCATGCTCATCCACATGTGAGACCACTTAGAGATGCCATTTAGGCCCAATTAAAAGACGAGGGAGTGGTTTTATGTGACGTCAGCTTTGAGGGAAAAAAATTATGTTAGCCAATAGAAAGTCAGACTAAAAAAATTGAAGTATCTTATGATTGGTATTCTCCCTGTATTTGATCCTTTGGTTGGTTGAAAGGCCTACCTGAGGATTTGTATGTTGAACTTCTTTGTTTTGTTACTAAAAATTGGAAGGCAGTTTCAAGTCACCTCCAAAATGCACCTTTGTTGAAGTATATAGCTTCTTCCAACAACACAGATTTGGCAAGTGTATCAAATCCTGCAGACCATACCAGAATTTATCTTTCATCAGAGGAGTCGCACATATCGTGGCTTACAAAATGGTTTGGAATATTCAGAAGTGACGCCAAATATTACTCCATGCGCGAATATACTCAGATGGAAATTATAAATTTGGATTCTCATGAGGGTGAGAAATTGTATGAGTGGTTGAATCAACATCCTAAAATTACAGAACTTTCTATGTCAAAGTTTGTTGAGCGACTTATGGGTGTAGTAACAGACTTGACAGAAAGTTAGCTTCTTTCTCAAAGTTTGTTCACCAACCTCTGGATGTAGTAACAAACTCGACATACAATCAAATTTATATCACTACTGCACACTTTTTTCACTATTCCTATGCAAATAATTTCATCTATGTCGAAGAGCTTACCACTCTTTGCAAGAATATTCTCCTACTGGTTGAAGGTGGGTATATAATCAGGGAACGAGGCTCTCAAAATTTTATGATGCCTACATCAACAAGTAACTGAGAAAAGTTAATGGGAAGAAATTTTGGACTATGGAATTTACAACATTTTTTTAATATTACTTTATACTACCACCTTATGCAGGAAGTTTGACTTATTCAGGTAATGATTTGGTTTCTGAAGATCACCTTTTACTACCACCTTCATGTAATGATTTTGTTTCATTCTTTAGAAGATAAATTGATGTAGTAGATATTCCAGAGCTATTTCCATTGAATATCAATCTTCTTCTTGTTTCTCGTGCTTTGAATAAGGAGAATTCATTTATTATGTTGCAGTAGATCCGATATTTGAAAAAAATGGAAGTTGCTCGATGCTTGAAGTATTAACTTGTCTGGTTCTCAAACAAATCGCCATGACCTCGCGGCAAGCGTCTCTCGATTTTTTCATCAGGATCACAGGTCAGTAATCAAAGAGTGACTTCCTAGATGTAGAGTGTTTCCATCCCCGACTTGGGTTTGCACAGATGCTTTTATTGCTAGCTTGTTTCTTTCTCCTAGTGGTCGATCTTTCTATCCCAACCAACATGATGAAAATAAACTAGCTCTAGGGATTTTGATCGCTTCCAGGGATCTGAGTTGACTATATATTAATTTTAGTTAACATAAAAATATTTATGTGTGCAACCTAATGTTAGACATATAAATACAAATTTTTATTTTTTAAAATATAAAATAATCTATTTTTTTAACACACGACTGGTCGAAAAGTTTCAGGTGTTGTTTTGGATCCACGTCCTTCAAGGATGTAAATTAATTACACTGTTAATATTGCTTGTGGAAATGCATTCGACCCATCGTTGACTATGGAAATTGCATTAACATTGTAATGTATAGATAATAAATGGCTGACATGCACCTAATTTCAAGGTCATCATCGTACGAGACACACAACCTCCAAAGATTTTTGGACTCACAACAACATTGTAATTGTTGTGACAAAAGAACGCTAAAGTTGATGATATTTTGTAGGTCTGACAACTCTGCAGTATAAGTGCTTTGACAATGACATTCCTACTTGTTCACCGCATTACCACTCTGCAATCGATGACAATGTTCCCATTGCCACCGCCAATGTCAATGTCCAAGGTTGAAGCTATCTGGAGCCTAGAGTCACTGCCAGTTTCGATGTCTGAAGCTCAAGCTACCTGGATCCTGGGGTCATGACTTCATACACTTGACATTAGTACCAGTATTGATCGAAAGTTGATTGTATGTCGACTCTGTTACTACATCCAGAGGTTTCTCAACAAACTTTGAGATAGAATATGGTTGTCTGTCGAGTCAGTTACTACATCCTGAAGTCACTCAACAAACTTTGAGATAGAAAGTTCTATAATTTTAGAATGTTGATTCAACCACTCATACAATTTCTTACCTTCGTGAGGATCCAAATTTATAATTTCCTTCTGAGTATATTCGGGCATGGAGTAATATTTGACGTTACTTATGAATAGTCCATACCATTTTGTGAGCCACGATATGTGCCACTCCTCCAACGAAAGATAGATTCTAGTGTGGTATGCAACATTTGATACACTTTCCAAATCTGTGTTGTTGGAAGAAGCTATATACTTCAAAAAAGGAGCATTTTGTAGGAGACTTGAACATCCCTTCTAGTTTACATCAATAAAACAAATAAATTCAACATACAAATCTTCAGGCATGCCTTTCAACCAAACAAAGGATCGAATAGAGGGAGAATATCAATCATAATATACTTGAATGTATTTGTCTCATCTTCTGTTGGCTAACATAATTCCCCCCCCCCCAAAGTTGACGTCACATAAAACCACTCCCTTGTCTTTGAATTGGGCCTGAATCGCATCTTTGAGTTGTCTCAAATGTGGATGACAAAGAAAATTACAAGGAAGGCACCTTAAACCCCAAGTTTTCGATGACAGAGGGAAATTGACACTTATCAAAGTACATAATGTTGCATAAAAAAGATAATGTAGCCAGGCCATATCTAGAAGAGACAAACTATTTAAGAAGCTAATTGAGATAGATCTAGCTAGCAGCACCCATGAAGTCCACGACCCAAAATTGATATTTGACTCGTTGTTTTTTACCAAGCAAACATTTGATGATCAAGTTGAAATCTATAAAAGACTGTCATTTGAAAATTTCTATAGCATTCTTGAATATGGTGAAGATGGTGTGAAAAAAATTGGCTAGTTGATTATTTGATTAAAAACCAAGATATTGAAGAATCATTGCACAACCTCTCTATTGATCTAAGGGACTTGGAAAGTGAATTCTTCAGTATAAAAATCCGGCATGAAATCAATGTGACGACCATCAAGAGCTACATCAAGGAGAGGTTCAAAAAGGTTGTTGACTAGATTGCCAATGAATGGAAAAGGATGCTTGAGACGATTCCCATAACCACTGAGGTTAGCCATAAAAGGACATCAGGGAGAAAATGACAAGGCATGGGAAACCATCATAGTAAGTTCATACTGATCACATTCTTCTGTCTTTGTCAATGTATTCATCTAGTTAGTCTACCTCTTTAAATAGAAAGGTTTAACCTAGGACTGACAATTTTGTCATTCTTTTTGCCAGGTCTTGTTGTCTTCCATCACTGACTTTCTTCTTTCTACAAGATTGATTCTTCTACATATTTCCTTTATGGTCCGCGTGAGCCCCAATCCCAGTCATTATGGAAAAAACATTTAAATTTCAGAGAATATGTGTTGAACTATATATTTTTTTACAAATTCCAAGAGAGTTACTTTGGGAAATAATCTTAGTTGTATTTTGTAACCCGATTTATCTGAATATAAAATATTTGAGGTTGTTGTATGGTGTTTTCCAATGTTTAATATTGTTTTTTTTTTAAGTTTTGTATTTTTTTTTAAATTGACTCATTTTCCTGTACATCTATTGATAGATGAATTCAACCTCTTTCTACAAGAATTTAAGACACTCTTTGATCCATAGTTAAACATGCATGACAATATTTTTTTTCCCCTGCCCTACACTTCAATTTAAATAAAAACTACTCTATTCGCTCCTTGCATTTTACATGGAAGAATAATTTGTGATATGACATAGTTTTGTGGCACCCACCCTATAATTAAGAAACAAATGGGTGGGACCGTCCTTCTTTCATTATTCGAGGCCCCGAAAATAGAGTCAATGAATGACTCTATTTCAACATGGCAACTCAGGTGTTGACGTCATGTTCGTGTTTAATATTGTGCATGTATTACAGCTTCTTGTATTTTAGAATATCCTTGCATATAAAAATGTTACGTCATATATTTATTTTTCTATTGCTTATGGGTTTGAGCGAAATTTGTGAGCCGATGGTTTGCATTGGGACCACCAATAATCTATTAAGATATATTAATATGAATACTATTCGAATAAATATAAACAAATTCTCTTTAAACTTGAAGTTGACTTTGTTGACCTCCAAGTATATTACATAACCGAGACTAAATGTTCTTTTTTCTTCATCTATATCATCACATCATGAGCCTGACTGACCCCCGTCCCTTTCAATACTTAGCCAATTATCTGACCGTCGGGTCCTAGGTTAGCACTATCAAACTCTTATGCCCAGTGTTCTGTCATATACATCTTGCACCCAAAACTTTCATGATCTACATTTCGGCCCCAGACTCCTCTAACTCACCAGCTTCACTATACCCCGGTTCACAAAAGTTTCAAACCATTTATCTCTCTCTTCCATCCCCGCCACATTCGCACCCTTCCCAATGCATATTCATTCTGCTTTTACTAGTGACAAATCACAACATATGTTTGAAAATATTGGCATTAATAAACAGACAGTAGATGTTGTTATGTGAGATACTTACCCCTTTTCCCCTTTTCTTGTTCCCCTCTATTATCCCTTTATGGTTATATACTTAGTCGCCTTTCTATGATCACGGGTTCCCGGGTTGTCAGACTGACAGATCATCATCTCCATTTGTATCCTCACATCATGAGTCAAATCGGCTATCGCTCCTTTCCATACTTAGCCAATTTTATGGCCTCAGTTTCCAAGGTTGGCACTATCGAACTCTCCTGCCGCTCATTCCGTCATATACATGTTGCACCCAAAACTTCTATGATCTAAAATTCCAACCCAAACTCCTCGAACTTGCAAGCTTTACTCTACCCGGGTTCACAAAAGTTTCCAAGCATCTATCGTTGCCTTCCATCCCCACCACCTCTGTTCCCTTCCAATGAACATTAATTATGCTTTTACTAGTGACAACTCAATAGATTCGTATGAAACAATTGGCATTAAAAAGAAAAAACCTTGAGGACATCTCTCATAAACACGCATTAAACCGCCATTTATGGCACTCCGACTGACCGTCGTTCCTTTCCATACTTAGACAATTTTTTCCCCATGTTCTGTGATATACATATTGCACCCAAAACTTATGTGATATACAATTCCACCCCATGCATCACAATCTATGAAATTAACCTCCCTATTACCGACCGCTTCCCCATTCCATACATAGCCACTTTTTCAAACACAGATTCCCGGGAAAGCAGCCTCTAGATTGCACTTCCATTGTTTTGTGACCTACAAACAACACCTGGACCTTCGCGATATACAAATTGATTGTCGGACTCCCACATCATCCCCTCTTCAGTGTTACACATTATGTGCTCAAAATTTTTGAGCCATACAATTTGACTGTCGGGGCCTCACGTCTTCTGCGGAACCCTTGTCACCCTTGTCACCCTATTTTGGATCCTCGGGTTGGCGGGTTCACGAAATATCCAATTCCTATTCATTATTTCATGTGTCTGCCACCTTCGTACTTCTTTCCAAATATGCAACAACTAAGGTTTAATGCTAACAATTCATCATGCAACAACCGTAAATATCACCATTAATAGGCAAAAGGCTCGAGGAGACAGTCACACTGACTCTCCCTACAAAACTTGTCTAGAAACATGGAGAAAATATCTTTCTAAGTAATGGGATATCTATTACAAATTTCAATATATTAGCGAAAACAATTCCGGCCACTTTTTTGATTGCGGGTTTCCGGACAGGTGGACTCAAGATTGTGTTTCCAATGTTCTGAGACTTGGAAACAGTACCCGGAGTTCTGCGATATACAAATTGACTGCTGGACTGCCCCATCATGCCCTCTTCTATGTTACACATTTTGCAGTCAACACTTCCAAGACATAAAATTTGACCCTCGGGCCCTCAACTCTGTTGGTTATACCTTGTAACCCTATTTTGAAGCTCGATCGACCGCTTTCTATAATTAGCCATTCCTTAATTGATGTTCCCTATACCCGCCACCTTCGTACTTCTTTCTGAATATGAAATTAGTAAGATTTAATACTAACATGTCGTCATGCAGGAACCGTGAATATTTCCATAAATGAGTGAAAGGATCGATGAGATCTCCCAGACTTCCGTGATATACAAATTGATTGTCTAACTCTGACATCATCCCCTCTTTCGTGTTACACATTTGGCACTCAAACGTTCCAAGACATACAATTTGACCGTTGGGGCATCACATCTCTTGGGGAACCCTTCTCACCCTAGTTTGAATCTCGTCCAACCGCTTTCCATACTTTCCCATTTCTTGGAATCTCTTTCGCGGATCCTAAGGTTGGTGCATTCACAAAATCTCCAATTCCTAGTCATTGTTTCCTGTGCCCGTCACCTTCGCACTTATTTCCAAGTATGCAACAACCAAGGTTTAATGCTAACATTTCATCATGCAACAACTGTAAATATTTCCATTAATAAGAAAAAGGCTCGACGAGACAGTCACATTGACTATCACTACACAACTTGCCCAGAAACATGCAGAAAAGATCTTGCCATGTAATGGGATATCTATTACAAATTTCAATATATTAGCCAAAACGAGTCTGCCTTACCGTTTCCCTATTCATTACTTATCCACTTTTTCTATTGTGGGTTCCCGAACAGGCAACCTGACGATTGCGCTTCCAATGTTCTGTGGCCCGCAAATAGTTCCCATAGTTCCGCAATATACAAATTGACCACTGGATTGCCCCATCATGACCTATTCTCTGTTATGCATTTTGCAATCGAAACTTCTGAGACATACAATTTGACCGTTGGACCCTCACCTCTCCTGGTTATACCTTGTAACCCTATTTTGAAGCTCGACTGACCGCTTTCGATAATTAGTCATTCCTTAATTTCTCTTCCCCTTCCCCGCAACCTTCACACTTCTTTCTAGATATGCAATCAGTAAGCTTTAATGTTGACATCGCGTCATGCAGGAACCATCAAGATTGTCATTAATGAGAGAAATTCTCCAGGAGATCTCCCATTAATACATATTAAACCAATATCTATGGAGATTTGTATTATCCATTCTGATTGTTCATCTCAAACAACATGGAATGTCTTTTGCGGGTCGTCACGTTGGCGGGTTCACGAAATATCCAATCCTTAATTTCTCTTCGTCATACCCACCACCTTCGCACTTATAAGTATGAAATTACTAGTCTTTAATGCTAACAACTCATCATGCAACAACCATTGAGATTGTCATTAATGAGCGAAAGGCTCGAGGAGATCTCCCATTCACACACATTGGATCGACATTTGTGGAGGGGTATATTATCCCTTCCAACTGTTCATTTCAAACATCGTCTGGAGAAAATAGATGTTCTTGTAAACTTATGGCAGCATCTCGACAATAGTTCTTTTGAGATACAGTGAATATATTTGGGCGTGAGGACCAGAACTTCCAGTGGTCTAGGGCATACTCTTACTATTCATATAGTTCTACCCAGAACGAAGTAATTTGGACCTATGGAATCGCTTGTGTAGGCTGTGTCCCTAAATTTTTTGACTGTAAGGAGTTGGTCTCTTGGTGCGCCGAAAAATATATTTCAAGCCAAAGAATTATTCTACTGTGCAACCATTCTCCTGTTTATTTGTCACTTCGGGTCTTCTGCAAGATGTTAAGATTGTCGAAGCCAACATTGACCTTCATAGGACAAGACTGCAAGCAATTCCTAAAAAATCATGATAACGGGTTCGACCTCTTACCCGAGTTCCTGGAAGACCCGACAACAGCTCCTGAAGATATCACAAAGTTGCAGGTTAATTATTTTAGAAATCCATTTGGGGAAATTACCTGGTTGTTTACAAGAATAACAGGACAGGAGTCCACAACAAGCATTTCCCGCATGGTTCTTTATATTTTGTATTTCACAGTCAAGGAACAATACTTTTTTGATTGGGGGAAGCTAATTTCCATTGAAATATGTTCCCAAGTGTCATGATTCAAGGAAGAGAATAAATTGTGTATGTCATCCTACATGGTTTTCGTGATAGCGCATTGTTGTCTGTTTCCGAAACTGTCTTTGTCTAAGAAGGTAAACTATGAATTCAAACTAGTAACCTTCTGGTACCAGGCCTTGTGGAAGCACAAGGCCTCCCATTATTTTTATGAGGTTTTTAATGACTTTGTCTCAGTTTTCAAAGATTTATTGTTAGGAAAGGATGCTCCTCGGATGTCTGGCTAGGAAACCAAGTTTTTGGACAAGAAGGGGACACTTGAACAAATGGAAAATTACAGTGTAATAATGATTTTTGGCTCCAAGGAAAATCATGCTTTCCTTCCATGTCACATCACAGACAAGATGTTTGTTACAGAAATAACAAAGCAATACAACTATTGGTTGTATTTTTTCCATGAGAAGAGAAAAAATAAGTTCATTTTGTTGCCTTGGAAAGTCAGGGACTTTGTGTTCAGGAACGTCAACAAGATTGACGAAATAGCAGGCCATTTCAACAACTTTAACCTAAGATATGTTGAAAGGCTAAGAGGGTTCAACCCTAATAGGCTTTTTCGAGGTCATTTACTAGCAATTGGATTTAACAACTCTTTTATCCATACACGCTTGAACGAAGACAGAGACAATGACAAAAACATTCATGCTCCTGACGATGGCGACGTAGATTCATTGCAAAGAACAATTGAATTGTGCAAACAATAGGGAAAAGGCTCCGGTGAGAAGAGTGTCCAATCCCCGGATAGCACTCCCAAGAGCCTGACATCACGCAGTATCGCTCCAATGGCCCACCCCAGTAAGAAAGCAACCTAGAATTCTTCAAACGAAGGAGGAGATAAGTGTTGGAAGATTGGTTGTTGTCATTGATGTCAACCCTAGTCATGGGTTTTGGACCACAAGATTGATGAAGTTATTTGGACATGAAGGAAAATGCACACGCAGATACAACACCCATGGATGGATAGTATACATCATGTTGTTTC
>SNQJ01S0034332.1:77332-87682 GCA_010110895.2 Picea sitchensis | reverse complement strand
TCCTAAGAATTAGGCTCTAGAAAAGCCCAATAACTCCCAATTACAATAAAAATGGAGTTAATTACATTTAAATAACAAAGTGGTTGAAAAACCCACTTTCTAACTATATAATATAGTTATATTTGGTTTAAGCCCCAAAGTTCGGGCGCACACCTTTCAAATGGTCACATGAGCCATGTGGCCACGCGCTAGCCCTTGGGCTATGCGCGGGCCACCCCCCTTTGGCTACCGGTTGGTCACATGGCTAATGGTAATAAACCGTGGCTAACCGCTCATATAACCATTAACAAAAACGCGCACATTAAACAATTTTTATGTTAAATAAACCGCGCATTAAACTTTGGTAACGGTTATGTTTGAAACCGTGCAAATTTCAAACCGTCACATGTTACATAATTCGCGCGCATATATCCAACACCCACCAACTGTTTGCAAACCATATATAACCGTGACAATTGTTGTAACCGCCATACAAACCGCGCTCGTGTACATTCGCGCCCGCATAGAGTGTGGTCCCATCGCAGGGTTACATGGAAAGCCGAGGGCTGGGGCTTAGGCCCCGGCCCTTTTCCCGCCGGCCAGACTTTATAACAAATTCAAATACATTATTTGTCGTTTCAATAACAAGCACTACACGGTGGCGCGTTGGCAAATGGAATTTGCGAAGTCTTTGGCATAGTTGGAGGTTACCGGTTCGAATCCGGTCGGCTACAAAATATTTTATCAAACCAAAACCAAACAACCAATTACGGGGTGCCACGTGGCAGCCCGTGACTGGGCCACGTGGCACCTTTTCAACCAACTAGAACACGACACGCGTCAACCTTTGATTCGTCCACGTCTTCTGCCATGTCAGCTCTCCGTACCTTGCCACGTCACTTGCCACGTATGCTGCTGACGTCATCGTACGGCCGCCACATCAGTTGCTGACGTCACCCGTGCCACATGTCACCCTTCCAGTGGTGACACGTGTCACTTCGGGATTGGTCCAACTGTACGCCGAAAATGCCAAATCAACCTGACACGTGTCACGCTCTGAGGCTTCCACGTGTCCTGTACGGAAGCCGCCATGTGTCACTGTAGGAAGCCGCCACGTGTCACTGTACGGAATCACCACATGTCACTGTACGGACTGACACGTGTCCTGTACGGACTGTACGGACAGGTACAGTCAGCATCCCAAAATTTTCCTTGTTTGGCTCGGCGGACAGAATGCGATATCTTCTTCATACGAACTCCGTTTGACATAAAAATTATACCACCAGAATTAGAAAGACGAGCCGGACGCAATGGTTTTGGTTTCGTCAGATTCCGAGCACTTTCATTTTTGAGCATTTTTCATGCCCTGACAGCCTTCTGAATCCGATTTCGGATTAGTCCCGCCATAGCAGTGCATTTATTCTCATTCCAGCTCGACAGGAACTATGTTGCTATGCAACACTTGTTTATTCACACATACATACTTAAAGTTTCTGTGACACTTCCACCACCATACAATTGTCTATGTCATGCCCCATTCCATGCACTAACTCCCCTATAGTCTTGTTAAGAACCCGATCTAAGAAACATATATTTTACCTTTCAATGATTCTCTTGTTAAGCACCCGATCTAAGGAACATATCTTTTACCTTTCAATGATTCTCTATTTATGAACTTAAGTATAAATTGTCATACATATGGAATTAATTACAAAATCCTTTTTATTACATAAATATAACAAAAAAAAGTTGAAATTTAAAGTACTATTCTTATATTTCCAAAAAGTGAGTTATTCAAAATGTGATAAAATATTATATAATTATTGCTAAGTACTTTTGAGTAGTTTATATATTGTACATTCATTCATCTATGACAAAGATTAATTATTAAAATGATGGTTAAGATTAAATAAACAGTTGCAATGTGTCAGTATGATAAGCATTGTTGTTTAAATTAATATAAATATCCATAGAGTAGAATGAACTTGATACTCTTTAATGAAATGAGTAACTAAAAATCGAACTCTAAAAAAATTGTGAAATTATGTTATTCAAAGGTTAACATTGAGAAGAGTGTTACATTAAACACACACTGAGAAGAGTGTTACAGTAAACACAGATCCCCACTCTCTTCTAGACTTTTTAGGCTTTACATTGACGAGTTAGAGGTGATCATATCAAGTACCTTCGGTGCCACCAATGTTGCTTTCCCTTTTGAGTTTCTATTGGTCATTATCCTATTTGTAAACCACATTTTATATAGGTGCACATTATATAGGTGTCTTACTTTGTGAGGAGTATCCAAACACCACTATATAGTTTGAGACCTTTTTTGATATTCTCGGACTTTAAATAAATTTGGAAAAAAACAAAAATCATGGCTTTCAACATCTCCGAGCAAGAAGAAAAATAAGCAATTCTCATCTACAAAGATGAAAAGGTTAATATTATTACATTATATGGATGAAAGGGTTAATATTCTTACATTATATGTGTGGGGGAGTGTGTAGGGTTGCATGACTCTCACTACCCTTTAAGGATTTTTTCCTATTTCAATTAGGGACATTGAGATGAAGATGTGCATCATACATTATTCATATTTGTTATCACTCTATAGATTGCCTTGGCTGTGGAGGTAAATCATAAAGGTAATTATAAACCATGATTTAGGATTGGAAGCTAGCCCTTCCAACCTAGAGAGGGCCCTTCCAACCTAGAAAGGGTTCTCTTTGAAGGGTATCTTTGACAGATTTTCAATGAGTTCAGTGGCTAGGTTTTCAATGAATGAATAGGTTTATGACAGATTGTCAATGAGTTCAGTGGCCAGGTCTTCAATGAATTAATAAGTTTATAAAGTTGATCGCATAGCTTAGAAGGAATCCATTAAGCATGGAGTCATGAATGAGATATCAATCAAAAAGATATCAATAAAAAATTTCAAGGCTTAACTGATGAATAAGTAATTCTCAAAGGCAAGGTAGATAGCATTCAAATGGACATTAAAATTGTTGTAGTATGATGGCGGAATTTAGGAATACAATCCATTAAAATAGGGCATCAAAGAGTGGATTAATCTGCATTAATTTTAGAGGAACAAAGTGATAATATTTTAATACAGTGAAATAGAGCATCCCAAGATGAATTATACATCATAGAGGCTCATTCAAATAATGAAGAAATTATAGAATTATGAAAAACACAAAAGATGTGCTTTAATGGAAAAAAACAGACCATAAAATGCCATCACAAGAATCTTTAAGTAACTGTCCAATACTTATGCCTGAAAATTTTTATTGACATCACACAGATACAAAAAAAAAATGTCCAAAAGAAGCATGTCCTCTATCACTTGAACCAACACCGTCTTCATTAAGTTTACAAAATATATAGAAAATCTAGTCCCTATGCTCCAGGATTCGAGCTCAACTACTTGACTAAAGAAGGACTTGTAACAGTGTCACTCTTTTTAATCACACCATTACACAAGCCAAAAACAGACGAAATGCAATAGCTCCTTATCACAATCCACACTCTGCAAATTTGTCATGATTGCGTGTACTCATCCACAATCTCGGATTTCTTCTAACTAATTTCAAGAATCTGGATCATACCACACTTTAATATCCTCTGTAACACTCCGCAAAGTTGTGTACTCTAAAACACACTGCACATTGTTTTCCTTCTAGAAAACGTTCTTGTACAGGTCTCCCTTTCAGAGATTTAGCCATTGTTTTTGTTAGACGAGTAGCTACCGCTTGATTCTCCTGGGTGCTCGGCTATTGTGGGAGCACCTCGATTTATTGCATGCTCCAGACTTCCCATTATTTAACTCAGATGTAGACCTAACCTATTTGAGGCACCTGTGCGCACAACTTTTCCACTACGTTCGTGTACCTGCCCATCAAGATAAAAACATTGTTTGTTGCATGAATGATCAGTCACTTGGATTCATTGGACAGCGTTGCATATATTTTGTTTATTTTACATGTGATAACATTGGCTCCAGTGGGGATGGTGTCCTCCTTGTGAGGCAACAAAGAACTCGAAGACCGGGTGCCTAATTCATTTGATTGTTCCCAAATCACATCTTAAACCTGCAAACTGATGTTGCTCTGACCTGTAACCAACTCATTCTACTGAAACCAAACTGTAAATCCAACTGTACATTGGAATCTGAAAACATGGCTACAAAAACTCATTGTTGGAAAGGATGCTCAAGGTGTTGAGCTTATTCATCAAACTTACCTACTCTAACTGAAATAGAGATTGCTTGGTCAAGTGAAATCAAAGATCCAGTGCAGCCATGCAAGAACTTTGTCCACTCTTTGATTTTCTTGCATATATTTCTTCAGGGGTGAAAGTAAAACCCCTCTTAATGGCAACTCATATGAAATCTTACAAACAAATACGATTTTCAGAAGATTTGAAAAATTAATCATACTCACTGACTCGAGATATGTTGCAAAAGGATCTTCAAAGTAACGCAGAAAACAACCTTCCTGTATTAACCCTTCAACTACATTCTCGCTTCCATGCAATTCCAATTGATGGTTGTCATGAAAAGGCTGAAAGTTTTCATAAGAATTTTGTGATGAAAAACCCGTTGGAAAAAAGGACATGATTCATTTGGATGCTATCTCATCAACAACTACATTTTCAGATTCATAGTCGACCAATGACTACAATTTTGAACTAATAAAACCTTCCATATAACTAGGTACATGATCAGGAAAAACAAGAGAAGGTTGCCACAACATTATGGAGTTGGTCAATGTGCTCCAGTGAACTGGTATCATTGTGGATATAGTCGGACTTTCCTGCTTCATTAGTAATCTTATAACTTTCTCTCAACAACTCAAATGAAGCAAAACATAAGGGTGGAGAGTTACCTTCAATCAACTCACTATTTTCTTCATATTCAATAGCATAGTCGGGATATGCAAGCTGAACTGCTGAAAATAATCATTTCCTAATGGAGAACATGCACTTGGATGGTCTAAAAAGTCAACCTCATAGTTATCATTATATTCATCATATTTAGGTTCACCAAAAATCTTTGTAATATCATTAACCAAAAAAAATCTTGGGACATCAACTTTCTCTTTAGCAGGTTGATCTGCAAATTCACTTTCATGATAGTCTAAAAGTGAATACAAAAAACAATCGACTCCCTACTTATCATGAGATGGATCAAAAGCTAAATTAACACCTTCTTGTTCAACACGTGGAATATAATCTTCTACAAAATCATCACCATTTAAAACTTCAATAAAATGCATAATACTATTAACCCTCTGCTCAAAATTCAGATCAACTTCTTTTTGTTCGTGCTTGTTCTCTTGTTCCTCAATATCCAACTTTTCATCTTGGATATGTCCTAGAAATTCCCCGCACGCTTGAAGGTTATCTTCCACTTCGTGAGCATCATAAAAGATTTGTTGTAGGGTCACATACCTCCTCTCCATGAGAAGAAACGATAAACCTAGTTGAAGGGTTGTAGCATAATAGAGCATGGTTGCATCTTCTAAAGGTTGGATCTCCTTAGGAATCTTGTAAAAGTGGACTTTAATGATGAGGTCGAGGCTCTTCTAATATTGTGTTCATTTCCAAAAAGAAAGAATGGATTGATCATGTTTGTAAGTAACTCTGTCTCTGGTTCAAAAAATTTAAAATTTGATGATGTTGTTGGTGTTCTCGTTGGCGAGGAAATGCAATGGAAAAGCACAAGTGAGACATCAAGTAATGCGTTAAACATGGTGAACAGGGGAAGACAAAGGATAGAGGAAATGGCTCAGGGAACCATGGGAATTCTAGGAAGGGAAGATCCAAATATAGCCTGGGAAATATGGAGTAATGGAATTGTGAGAAGAAAGGACATATGAAGAAATACTACAGAGCTCCAAAGAAACAAAGAGATGGACAATAGGAGAAAAATCAGGAAGCAAATGTAACATGTGATGTGTTACAAGATGATTTGATTATTTTTGTAGATAATATTTCTGAGTCTTGGGTAGTAGATTCAGGGGCTTCATTTCATGCCACGCCCCATAGGAAACATTTTCTAGATTATGTTCAAGGTGATTTTGAACAAGTTCATTTGGGTGTTGATACACCATGCAAAATTGTTGGAATGGGAAAGGTAAAAATAAAGAAAAGGAATGGAAACGAATGGTTGTTGAAAGAGGTAAGACATGTTCCAGATCTAAGGAAAAATCTAATTTCAACATGGCAGTTGGCAAGTACAGGTTGTATATCGATATTTACAAATAAGGCGTGGAAGGTCACCAAAGGATCACTGGTGATAGCAAAATGAGAGAAGGTAGGTACATTGTATTTATGTATTGGTAATATTGGTTCTTCTATATCTTTAGCTTCTACAGGAGTAGATACAACACTGTGGCATCATAGGCTTGGACACATGAGTGAGAAGGGAATGTAGATACCTCAAAAAAGAATTTTGTTGCCAAATCTTAAACAAATTGATTTGGATTTATGTGAGCATTGTGTTTATGGAAAACAAAAGAGAGTCAGATTTCTTAGAGTTGGAAAAGAAAATAAGAGTGAAAGATTAGAGCTTCTGCATACAGATGTATGGGGACCAACTCATGTATCATCTATTGGTGGTTCTCGTTATTATGTTACTTTTATTGATGATGCAACTAGAAAAACTTGGGTTTATTGCATTCGACAAAAATATGATTTTTTTGATACTTTTACGAAATGGAAAGCTTTGGTTGAGAATGAGACGGGAAAAAAGTTGAAGTGTCTCAGATCAGACAATGGAGTTGAATATTGCATCAAGGAGTTTGATCATTATTGTTCAAACCATGGGATTTGTATAGAGAAAACAGTTCCAAGAACACCACAAAAAAATGGTGTGTCAGAAAGGATGAACAAGACAATCATGGAGCGTGCAAGAGTATGAGATTGCATGTTGGGTTTCCCTTACTATTCTGGGTAGATGTTGTAGATACTTTTTTTTACTTAATAAACAAAGAACCTTCAAGCTTTTTTGATGGTGGAATTCCATAGGAGGCATGGACATGTAAAAAGGTAAACTATTCTTTTTTGAAGACTTTCAATTGTGAAGTATTTGTCCATATTGATAAAGAAAATAGAAAAAAGCTTGAGGCAAAATCCAATAAGTGTACCTTTATTGGATACAGTATTAATGATTTTGGTTATCGCTTATGGGATTATGAAAATCACAAAATCATTAGGAGTAGAGATTTCATATTCAATGAGAAGGTCGTGTACAAAGATCAATTGTAGGGAAAGATGCAAGGAAAATAAAAACTAGAATACACAGTGCTTGATGAGATCACTGAAAAATAAATTCCAAAGGTACCAGAATATCAAAATGTACAACAACAGGAGTAGAAGGTACCTCAAACTTCTGCAAGTGTTGTTAGAATATCTACTAGGTTAAGTAGACCCCTTGAACAATACTCTCCTCCACTGTATTATCTATTGTTGATTGATTCTGGTGAACCAGAATGTTATGAAGAGGCAATGCAGGTAGAGACTAAATAGAAGTGGGAGCAAGGAATGAAAGAGGGAATGGATTCCCTGGTAAATAACCAAACTTGGGACTTGGTTCAGTTTCCTACAGGAAAAAGAGCATTGCAAAATAAATGGGTTTACAAGTTGAAGGAAGAAGACAGAGGAAAAAACCAATACAAGGCTAGACTTGTTGTAAAGTGGTTTGAACAAAAGAAAGGTATAGATTTTGATGAAATATTTTCTCTTGTTGTTAAGATGACTTCAATTAGGACTATTTTAAGTCTTGTGGTAGTAGAATATTTGCATCTTGAATAGTTATATGTAAAAACATTTTTCTCCATGGGGATTTGGAGGAAGAGATTTATATGCAACAACCACAGGCGTATGAGGTCAAAGAGAAGGAGAATTTGGTATGCGGGTTGAAGAAGAGAGTGTATGGCCTAAAGTAAGCTCCAAGGCAGTGGTATTTGATGTTTGACAGGTTTATGACAGAACAAGGTTATAGTAGATGTCATTCTGATCACTATGTTTATTTTAAAAGGATAGAAAATGGAAGCTATATTATCTTGCTATTGTAGATAGATGACATGCTTGTTGCAGGGTATAATATGTAGGATATAAATGTGCTCAAGAAGAAATTATTTAATTCATTTGCGATGAAGGATTTGGGTGTTGCAAAGAAAATCCTTGGTATGAGAATAACAAGAGAGATGAAAAATCACAAATTGACATTGTCTCGGGGTGAGTACATAGAGAATGTGTTGGAGAGGTTTAGAATGCAGAATGAAAAACCAATTAGTATACCTTTGGCCAGCCATTTCAAATTAACTAAGGAAATGTGTCCCAAGACATAGGAGGAGATATAATGCATGTCCAAGGTCCCTTATTCATTAACAATTGGCAGCTTGATGTATGTGATGGTTTGCACAAGACTAGATATTGCACATGCAGTGGGAGTTGTGAGAAGGTATATGAACAATCCAGGTAAAGAACATTGGGAGGCAGTAAAATGGATTCCCAGGTATTTGAGAGGTATTGTTACTCATGCATTATGTTTTGGAGGTTCATACAATGTTCTACAAGGATATGTTGATTCAAATATGGCAGGTGATAAAGATAGCAGGAGGAGCACCACAAGGTATGTTTTTGTTGTAGGTGGAACAACAATTAGTTGGATTTAAAAATTGCAAAAGGTTGTTGCACTTTCAACAACAGAGGAAGAGTATGTTGTTGTTATAGAGGCTAGTAAAGAAATGATTTGGTTACGAAGGTTTATGGAGGAATTGGGAAAGAAGCGGGAGAATAGCAGGTTGTACTGCGACAGTGAGAGTGACATTCATATTGCAAATAACACAACCTTCTATTCAAATACAAAGCATATACAAATCAGGTACCATTTCATATGATCTGTCTTGGAAGATGGATATTTGAAGTTGGAAAATATACATACTAGAGAGAATCCTACAGACATGTTAACAAAGGAAGTAACCAGGGAGAAACTGAGTTCCTTCTCAGTTTCAGTTGGTTTTCAAGCATGAAGGTGAAGATGAGAAATTTTCCACATCCAAGGTGGATCATAGCCCAACAAGTACAATATCGGTGGAGTTGTTGTGATCAGTCTCCAAGTGGAAGATTGTTGGTTGTGGAGCCTGATTATCTTCATGATTCAGAGGTCTTTGTTTTTAGCCATGTTTATACCCCATAAAGATTGTACACCTCAGAATATTGTACACTTGTCCACGCGGGAGGGAGGGGGGGGATGGGGTTGTAGGAGGGATTTTCCCCTCTGCGAGGTCCGGGGGAAAGCGGGCCCCCGAAAGAAAATTTTCCTTGTAAATGTATATTGTAATTTCATAGTAAATATGGAGCATTCATTATAAGGTCGAAGATATGACGCTAGAAGTTATGTTAGGTTTTTTTTCCCTAGAAGGAAACCCTCTTTTATGAGGTAATTGTAAAGAGTTTGTGTATCATTGTGAATATTGTATTTTGAGAGAGGAGATTGTGAGAGAAATAGGATGAAGTTACAACAGGTGTGTTGTAGGTTGTATCCCTTCATTTGTTGGATAATAAAAATGAAAGACCTGGAAATTTCTCTGGTGGACGTAGCCCACACTGGGTGAACCATGTATATATGTGTCTATGTTGTATTGTTTATCTTCTATGTTTTATTTCCGCATTTGTTTTATTTTATTGCTCTACAATCCTCTTTTTCTAACACATACCACACTTGAATAGCCTCTATAACACTTCGCAAAGTTGTGTACTTTAAAACACACTGCACATTCTTTTCCTTCCAGAATATGTACCTGTACAACTCTCCCTTTCAGAGATTTAGCCATTGTATTTGTTAGACGAGAAGCTGTCGTTTGATCCTCCTGGGTGCTTAGCTATTATGGGAGCACCTCGCTTTATTGCATGCTCCAGACTTCCCATTATTTAACTCGAATGTAGACCTAACTTGTTCAAGCACCTATGTGCACAACTTTTCCATTACGTTTGTGTACCTGCCCATCAAGATAAAAACATTGGTTGTTGCATGAATGATCGACCACTTGGATTCATTGGACATCGCTACATATATTTTGTTTATTCTGCATAATGGTTTATACCACATGCAATGTGGGAATGAAATTTGTTATTCATATATAACGTTTCTCGCCAATTGTTTTGACACGTACTGCAATGTGAATGACCCGTGGGCTCATCCCTCCTCGTGGCTCGTGGGCTTGGCGTTGGTGCACTCGAATTTGACTTATGTTGATATATGTTGTGGCTTTGGTTAAAGGGCTCGATAGTTCATAAGCCCGATATTTTATAAATGAAGATAATAAGACTCTATGCACAAACATTGGTTTGGAAACCAAA
>SNQJ01S0034332.1:36039-76868 GCA_010110895.2 Picea sitchensis | reverse complement strand
ACAAAATAATATATTTATATGATTATTTTGTTTTTTGAAACTTAGGAAGAAAGGAGTTTGATTTTGCAAGGATAGTTTTGAAAATGGGGCAAACCTGGAATTTACGAAAGGAAACCAAGAACCTCAACTTGAAGAAGGACAAAACTACATGTGGAGCAGGTAGTTTGAAGATTTTAAAAAGGCGTAAAACCTAGCCTAGTTGACACAAGGGTTGCAAAAGACCCAAATATTACATGTGATAACAACACCTACTTTCATTTATGGTCTAAGACTCTAAAGACCGTATCTTTCAAGAAACAAACCATAGCCAAGTAAAGCATGTACTTGTCTCAATGTTGTCCAAGCATATTCATGCTAAGATATTATCTCATCAAAACATAATTCTCATGGAGTTTGGTAATACCTCATGCATTACTTCAATGATATTCAAAGTCGTGACTATATATAGGCTCAGGGGATGGTTAACTCCAATTTGGTAACCTTAAGTACCCATATCTAGAATCCATGTCCTCTATATAACAAGGAGTATAAGGGTGAACTCTTGTTGGTATGCCAAAGCCTCTTTATTGCTTTATTTAGTTAATCTCAATATTCACAAGCCACCTCCACAAAGCATCCAAGTTGATGCTCTAGATGTTTCTAAAAGAGAGATAAACAAGAGCATTTAGGTTGATATCACATGTTAACATCAAACTTTTCTTTAGTAGTGAAATTAGGGAATATGCTTATCGTGTAGAAAACATGTTCCTTTTTCCAATGGATTTTTTCATAGATCTAACATGAATTTTACCCAAATTTTAAAATTACAGATTTTGATAGTTGAAATTGCAATATTACAGTGACCAAATGGTAGAGAATCCATCTCCAATATCAAAATTTACAGAAAAACAATTATTAATTAGTGAAATATAAATTTTTCATTACTCAACTACATCAAATTACCATACTCAAATTACATACATATTTAAATATTTCCTCAATTGACAATTCATTTACTTTCACTCATCTTTGAGTATTCATTTAATTTCACGTGCCACCTTCCTCTTCTCTTTCCACTCTTCCCTCATTTTGGTTCACATCACTTTGGTATTATCTCACCATACATTTTGTTATCCTCATTATGTTCTATGGTCTTGAACAACAACCTAGTAATAGTAATGGGGGCTGCAAAAAATCAAATTCAATCCTTTAAATTTGATTAATATTTAGTGGATAACAACCCCTCAATTCTCTTAAATATTCTAGTATAGTTTTATTTATTTCATGTAGCATCGTGCTTAGATTGTGATTTCTATTCTTTAACAAAGAATCATAAAAATAATATTTAATGTTTTTCAAAATTTTATATTGGAAAACTTAAAAAACATAAAAATCAAAAATTAAATTTAAGATTATTAATAAAGTACATTCAAAAAATCTATATCAAACACTAATACAAATACAAAATTAACATTAACATAAATAATTTTCAAGTAAATAATGTATAACAACCCAAACAACAAATAACTATCCACAATGATGATAAAAAAAAAAACAAGTGATGAATAACACAACTACGATTTACACACAAATGCAAAGGATGACCAAGGAAATAAAGGTTTCCCAAATATGTTCCAATGATTTACTTTCTTTGTATAGACTATAAAATAATGATAAATAATAGTACATGTTTAGGGTGATAGCACTCAAGATTACATATTGCTATATACTCCATGGATTATATATATTAATTTTGAATTTTTTTTAAAATTACATATTTTCAATTACCATATATTATATATAAATAAAACAATTATTTATAAATAATAATTTTAGGAAATATTATTTTGTTTAAAATAAAAATAAAAAATAAAGTGTAGCACATAACAAAAGATATAACATGAGTAATTTGGCTAAAATATGTATTTATTCAAACAATAAGAAGCAACGCCAAACATAGTAATAGTTTTCCCNCACTAATACAAATACAAAATTAACATTAACATAAATAATTTTCAAGTAAATAATGTATAACAACCCAAACAACAAATAACTATCCACAATGATGATAAAAAAAAAAAACAAGTGATGAATAACACAACTACGATTTACACACAAATGCAAAGGATGACCAAGGAAATAAAGGTTTCCCAAATATGTTCCAATGATTTACTTTCTTTGTATAGACTATAAAATAATGATAAATAATAGTACNTATATATATATTAAATTTCAATTTAATATACTTAAAAAAATAAACATAAAAAGGTTTTCAAAATAGAATTTTCATCACTATTAATAATATTAAATTGAAATTTAAACATACATTTTATATATAAAAAATTTATTATATTTTTACTAATACAAGTTAAGATTTACATTTTGATTAATAAAATAAGTTTAAGTGATTAATTACATATGTCAACAAAATTGAATCACTCAAAAGTTTATGTCAAAAAAACTCTTTCTACTTTTACACAATTGCAATTTTTTTATTAACTTTTCTTACTTCAACACAATTACAAACTCTTTTTTAACCAAAATATTTAATTAAATGATCAAATAATAATCTCTACACTATATAACACATTCAATTCAATTTCTTAACGTTATAAAAAAAAATTACATTTTAATATTTACCACTTTAATCTATAATCTATGAAAGATTAAACTTGTAAAAATTCCATAAACATGAATATTTCTACCTCATACCATTCCAAGAATAAGGTAAAAATGTGAAAATTTATGTAGCCACAACACATTAAAAGATAAAGGAAATAAGCTTTAGAGGATGAGGATGAGTAAAACATTTAGAATTCTAGATGATATGATTGACCATATAACACATTCAATTCAATTTCTTAACGTTATAAAAAAAATTACATTTTAATATTTACCACTTTAATCTATAATCTATGAAAGATTAAACTTGTAAAAATTCCATAAACATGAATATTTCTAACTCATACCATTCCAAGAATAAGGTAAAAATGTGAAAATTTATGTAGCCACAACACATTAAAAGATAAAGGAAATAAGGATGAGTAAAACATTTAGAATTCTAGATGATATGATTGACCAATTTTTCTTAAACAAAGTAAAAAATTATTAAAAAAATTAAGATTTAAAAATAATTAAAAAACAAATAAAAAAATGATTTTATTGTTTATTTGGTTTTGTATTATAAAAAGTTGGGTGTTTTCAAGTCAATGTGGATTAGATGTGTTGTTTTGTGTGTAAGTTGTGTATTTTAAGAAATACTAACATTGAGTGTACAATAATGACATGGTAATGAAATAACACCAATACACTTGTAGAGATAAGATAATTTTTAAGATGGTGTGTCAAATTTAATCAATTTAAATTTACACATATTATAAGTTATATTTTAATAATTTCTATTCTAATTTAAATGTTTGAATTAAAATGATAAAAGACATATGGAAAGAAACATGAATAATACGGAAGACTTGATACATAGCAGATAAAATAAATGCGGAAATAAAACACAGAAGATACATAATAAAATAGAGACACAGATATACATGGTTTACCTAGTGTGGGCTACATCCACCGGAGAAATTGTTAGTTCATTTCTTTATTATTATCCAACAAATGAAGGGATACAACCTACAACACACCCGTTGTAACTTCCTCTTCTTTCTCTCACAGTCTCCTCTCTTAGAATACAATATTCACAATGATGCATAGCTGCAATACATTTCCCTCATAAAAGAGGGTTTCCTTCTAGAGTAAAAAACCCTAACATAACTTCTACTGTCAGATCTGTGACCTCATAATGAACGGTCCATATTTATTATGAAATTACAATATACATTTACAAGGAAATTTTTCCTTCGGGGGATTCACCCCAAGACCCCGTAAGGGGGGACAAGCCCCCCCTGCAACAACCCCCCCCCCCCCCCGCGTGGAGGGGTGTACAATATTCTGGGGTGTACACTCTTCATGGAGTATAAACACGACTGAAAATAAAGACCTCTAAATCAGGAAGATAATCATAATCCACAACCAATATGATGGCTATTAAATCTATGGAAACACAAATTACAGGCATATACTAAAGAATTTCAAACAATTGTGTTAGAGCAAGATTTGTCTCACCCCATGCAATATTGCACATAAGGCCTTTTTCCATTTCCCTATGCACACTTGAAGTCCCTTTTTTACAAATCCCAAAGCTAAAAATATACTTTTTCCAGATATACACACATTTCCTACTATACAACATGCGTATACGCAGGTTACACCACTACAATCCGCGTACATCGGGAAATGTGCCCAAAATTGAAAAACAGTGTTGGATTTCCATTTCACGTCATGAGATCAATGATCCTTGTCCTTCCATATACTGGAAATGTTCTGACTCGGCCCGTCATTTCCACTTGAAGGCTATAAATGGGCCAAATCCGAGCTATGGAAAAGGGGAGAAAGAATTCAACTTTGAGAGCAAAGTTACTCTGGAGGAATTATTCACTTCACATTGAGTTTGCATCCCTTTATCCTTTAATTTTGAGCACATTGTTCAACCCCCAAGCTCTTCCCTTACTGATTGAGAACTTCATTGGCTCTCTTATATGAGCTTGCCTTTGGTGGAGGATTGAAGTGGTGGAGGCCCAGTTGGCAGGAACTTAGTTTTTTGGTTTCGAACCGTGCCGACACGAAATTCTGTAACTTATTCATTTATGTTGATTATATCTTAATAGAAATACTCTCTTCTTGTCCAATTAACATCTTTCAAATATTCAAATTATTATTCCATGGGCGTATTTGTTATGAATGTTGATGGATTATGTTATTGAATAAGCTAACATCATATATTATCACCATATGCTTGCGTTGCTTGGTTGTTGAGGACTAGTTGCAGGTATATTTCTTTGGGCCAAGTGTTCAATGGTGGACTTCATCGAACGTCTAGACGAGGTAGGCCTTTTATCTTGTCTTACTAGCATATTTGTTCATATAGCATACTTGAGAGTAGAGTTGATTTCTGCAGTCATTTTCGTCTGTTGTGGTTTACCCCTGGGGACCATGTTCATATATTTTTTCCTCATAACATAGTGCAGAAAACAATTGACTTCCAAACAACTAACATCACAAATCTAGAGTTCCTTATAAAAGACAGTGCTCGGGCTATAGAAACTCTTAAAGCATACATCTCAGTTATCATATAGAAGCATAAGGAGATTTCATCTAAGATCAACTTAGTGGATACAATAGGGTGGTCCATATTGGATCATGATATTGTTTTTCATCTATCTCGATGCTTTCAAAGTGGAAAAAATTGGAGGAATTAGCTTGCAGGGTCATTTTAGTGGCAAGTCCCAATTTTGAAAATTGGGGTTCGAAACCTTCTTAAGCCATTTTGAGGAATCAAATGGACTTTTTTGGGGTTAAAACTCTTTCGGCTTTAGCTTGGACACCTTAACGCTATTTTACAGATTGATACCTTTCTATCAATGAAAAAATCACGTCAATCAGAGATCGTATGCAAAATTTATAACTTATATTATTTTTGGATGGTGTGTGAGTATTTATTTTTGTTCACTATTTTTCACATTTCAACTATTTCATACATTTTAAGTTGAAAACATGTAATTAAATAATATGAGATCTAAAGGAAATTAACCTTCATTGTAAAGATTTTGGTATTTTGTTAGATCTATTGTGACAAGTTGCCCATTGGAATATCCATGATGTTTTACATATCATATTGGTATCATAGCATGTTTTCTTTAGGTATTTGTTGAAAGTTGTAGGGAGTCGAGAATTGGTTTAAGAAGAAATTCGTAGAATCCTAGCCATAGCCAATGAGTTTTTTCATAACAACCCTCGATATCTAGCAAAGGAGAGATTTGCAAGACTAGAAGAGAAAATCACCGACATATCTCGCAATATGTTTGTCCTCGTGGTGGATATATCAAGCAAGATGAGATGTTCATAGAAGTTGGAGGTTCGATCTTGGAGATCGTATCAGACATAAAACCAAGGGATAAATAAGACCCAGAAAAGGATTCATGGAAAGAAAATGAGAAAGCCCAATTGAGCTCTAGTACCATAGACCGTTCATAGTCTTTATCTAAGATGGAAGAAAAAGTGGACATAAAGCCGTACCAAGGTGATATCAATGCATTAAAATTGAATCATTGGTTGCAACAACTAGAAGTTTACTTTAGAATTCACCATATAGATGAAGAACAAAACATATCATTTGCCAAACTGAAGTTAGAGGGCCATGCTTTAACCTAGTGGGAAAGCCATATGAAAAAACTTAGGCTAGAGGGTGATCGACTGGTAACTAGGTGGAAGGACTTGAAAACCATCATCGAGTTCCAATTCTACCCTATTGGGTATGTAGAGAACCAATGGATTCAATGGAACTACTTTAGGAAAAAGCAAGGGTAGAGTGTACAAGAGTAGACCACTGAGTTTAGAAAGATGGCCATCATGTTGGTTATCTCTCCCAAGAGTCATATGTACTCCTCAAGTATTTTGGGGTTCTACATAACCACCTATGAAATCAAGTGATGTTTTTAAAGCCAAGGACAACGGACAAGGAATGTGTACAAGAACAATATCTAGAAAACATAGTCCACAAAAAAGGGCAGCCAAGCAGTTCGAAGCAGAAAGAACAATAGGAAGCTTCCAAGGAGGGGAAGAATAAGTGGAAATGGGGAAATGATAAGAAGATGACAACCAATGCACATCAGTACAAGGATCCTACCAACCATTGTAACTATTTCAATATTGATGGGCACACTAAGGAAAAGTGTTGGAAGCTACATCCAAAGTTGAACCTGAAGAACCACAAGAAGGATGCAAAGAAAAATAATCTTGTATCCATGAATTCGAGAAATCGTGTTGAAAGCAGCTCCGATGTGAATGAGAATATTATGTGCACATCAGTGCAGAAGGAGGTGAATCTGAGTATCCTTCATCACTAGGAAGAGAAGGATGTGACCAAACTCTTCCACATCAAGATCTAGGTGAATAAGACCAATAGATGTTGTGTTCGACTCTAGTTCATAGGTTGATCTCATAGTAGTAGATATGTCCAAAAAGCTTGGATTGGAGGTTTCGATCATCCTATCCCATATCCATTGGGATGGGTAAACAAGGATGTATATATCAAGGTAAAAACAATGTAAGATTAAATTTGTTGTAAGTGTTGATTTTATTGATGAAATGGAATTAGACATAGTACCCCTTGACATATGTGTAGTAGTGTTTGAAATCCCCATCATGTATATGAGGGATGAAATATTCATGTGAAAATCCAACCAATACCGACTAATCAAGGATGTAAAGGCCTACATCATCAATTCATTTAAAGGAAAGTCAAAGATCTCACTGGTAAGTTCCAACCAAGCCAAGAATTTGATTAGTTCCAGTAAGAAATATGTTTTACTTTTCTTAAGAGAAAATGAGACTGAGGATCAATCAATAAGAGTAAAGAAATCATTGGAGGGGTGTACTAAAGAGAGTAAGCATTAGTTAGACAATTTGATACAGTTATACAGAGGTGTGTTCTAGGATCCTAAAAGGCTACCACCCAAGAGGGAACTGCAGCAAAAAATAAAATTATTTCCTAACTCCTCATTGTCGAATATTAGGCTATATAGACAGTCTGTTCTGGAAGAAAATGAAGTGAAGAAGTAGTTGCAATGGTTGTTGGAGCAAGGTGTGATTTGACCAAGCACCTCACTATGTGGGTCACCTATCATAATTCTACCAAAGAAGTATGAGACTTGGAAAATGTGTCTCGACTACAGAGCATTGAAAAAAATTACCCTAAAAAATTGCTACCCTATGCCCAAGATTGATGATTTGTTAGATTAGTTTAAGCACACAAAATATTTCACCAAGTTGGATCTCAAATCAAGATACCACCATGAATGCATCAAGGAATAATACACCTAGAAGACTACCTGCAAGACAAGGCAAGTTTTGTATGAATGGTTGGTCATGTCATTTGGTTTATGTAATGCACCAGCTACATTTATGAGACTGATGAATGATGTATTACACCCATATCTAGATTCATTTGTTATAGTCTATTTGGATGAAAAAATGGCTTATATTACTACCTGGGAGGACCACATCTCACATCTCATCCAGGTGTTAGAGACTCTGAAGAAGCACCAGATGTCAGTTAACCTCAAGAAATGTGAGTTTTCTCAACAGTATTTGGTGTAATTGGGGTATGTGATCAGTGAAGGGGAGCTCAAGATAGATCCTACAAATATGG
This sequence comes from Picea sitchensis, assembly GCA_010110895.2. Classification (NCBI taxonomy): domain Eukaryota; kingdom Viridiplantae; phylum Streptophyta; class Pinopsida; order Pinales; family Pinaceae; genus Picea; species Picea sitchensis. The sequence continues at coordinate 68,623 of SNQJ01S0034332.1, read as the reverse complement.
AGGTTGTCATGAAATGGATAGTTCCTACAAATGTCATTAAAGTTAGTATTTTTGTTGGGGAAACACAATACCCACATAAGTTCATAGCTTCATTTTCAGCGGTAGTTGCACCACTCCACACCATAATAGTGAGTGGTAAGGGTTTCTAGTGGGGAAAGAATAAACATAAGGCTTTTGATGAGTTGAAAAGAACTATCGATCAAGCACTAGCTCTAGCATTACCAAACTTGCAAAAGACTTTCGAAATGGAAACAGATGCAAGTGAGTATGCCATGGGAGAAATTCCGATGCAAGAAGGAAGGCATGTATGCTATCATTCTGAAATATTTCATGGGACATTTCTTAACTACCCTACCTATGACAAGGAAATACATGTCTTGGTTCAATCTATCAAGAAGTGGAAGCACTATCTGATGGGAAAGGAGACCATCATCCACACAGATCACCAACCACTACAGTATTTGTAGGCCCAACATAATCTATAAACAATGAGACATTACAAGTGGATGGGGTTTTTACAACAATTTCATCTAGCTGTCACAAATAAGCATGGAAACAAAAACAGGTTGGAAGAAATTATTTCAAGGCCACTCACATCCAATATTACAGCATTGGGAAATCTGATGCACATGGAAACTTTTACCCATGATGCATATAGAGAGGCGTACTCAAAAGACGAGGACTTCAAGGAGGTGTTTTAGTAGCTACAAGGCCAAATTCATATAGAATAAAGTGAAAACAAGGATGACTATCATTTCTAGAATTGGTTACTCTAAAAACTCGATAAGATTTGTGTCCCTAAAGGTGAATGACTATATTTTATCAAAGAGGCTCACACATCCAATATTGTAGGACATTTTGGTGTTCGGAAGACAGTTGTCAAACTACAAAAGTATGTGTACTGACCCAGAATGCAAAAATATGTAGCATGGTATATTAGAGGATGTATACTTTGTTGTGCCAACAAGCATAGTAATAGGAAGCAAGATTTATACCATCCCTTACCCATATCCACTCGACCTTGGGAAATCATTTCCAAGGATTTTGTGGGAGGTTTACCAACAACCTAGAAGGGACATGACTATCTATTTATGGTAGTTGACAGTTTTAGCAAGATGTGCATTCTCATGCCTTGTAAAAAGACCATTAAAGTACAAGAAGCAATAAACATGTTCTTTGAACAGGTTTAGGTGCACTTTGGGATACCAAGGCACATGATCTCAGAAAGGGATACCAAATTTCTCAATACATTTTGGATTACATTGTAGGATAAGATGGACACTAAGTTGAATAGATCTACAACACGCCATCCATAGACAGATGGGAGAAATAAGTAGTTAACAAAACTTTGGTGCAACTTTTGAGGCGTTACAATCAGAAGCATCCAAAGACCTGGGATAAAACGTTGATCTACATACAACACTATTATAATAGAGTAGTCCACACTTCTAATAGTAAGTCACCTTTGGAAAATTGCTTTGGATATTTTCCACCTTCACCCTTGGATGTTGTATATGGTCAATAAGGAGTGAGGGAGGACCTCACAGGAGAAGCAATAAGAGAAAAAAAAATGTTGAGAAGATTAGGCAAATCCATTTTCAAGTATAGGAGACGCTAAAGAATTCACATGATGAATATAAGGTAGACACGATCAACACAAAATAAATAAGTCATTCAAATTGGGAGACAAAGTTTGGTTATAGCTGAACAAGGAAAAAATACAAGGTTCTAGTAAGAAGATGAAAGCTCTATGGTATGGACCTTTCAAGATATTGGATAAGGTAGGAGATAATTCCTACAACAAATCTACCCTCATACATGTGAATTTACTCAATAGTGAATGTGGAGAATCTTAAACTTTATAAGCCTTCAATGTTGGATCCAGAAGAGGAGTAAGTATTACCTTCCATAGAGGACTTAGCACCAGATGCTAAGGAAGTGTTGGTAGAGGACACAATTTTGCAGAAGTGGTCAAGAACTACAATACATGGGCAACATGACCTTTAGCATATTGGGTTGAAAGGAAAACTTCGAAGCAAAGCAAAGTGGTACTCCAATGATAAGGGATAGAAAATGTTTCCTCACCTCATTCAGTAAATATTTTGGAGACCTCCCCGGATGGGGTGTTAGTGGATTCCCCGTGGCGGCGGCTGGAAACGGACACACCTCACTGCAGCACGGAGCCACGTGACGGGCCCGTGCTGCAGTACCACACCCTCCCGGCAGTATAATGGAATTTAAATGCTGCTTAATGCTCGAAGCATGGGGCATTTACGCCACCCTGTGCTCCCACGCAGCTTGTATAATGGCTCGCTTCGTTCATTATGACATATCAATTTGCAAGTGTTCGGAAGGGCTCCCCCCTTCGCGACGCATCTACCACCCGGCTTGCACAGAGACTATCCTATTCTTCGTCTCTCGGCATCACTGGTCCAATTTTGTCCCACTCTGCACACCAGCACACATGAAGGAAAGGATAAGGGGAAAGCCAAAGTGGGGCTCCCCCTGGAAGCCCCGCAAACCCCCTGTCTCACTTACGGCATCCCCCGCGACTGGATCTTCCACCCTCCCTCAAAGCCTGTCGCCAGCTGCCACCCCGCCACTTCTACATTCCCTGCACTCTCGCTCTGCGATAAACCCGCCCCCTCCGCAGTCTGCTCTTTTACATTCCCTGGCTCCCATTCAGCGTGGGAAGACCCCGACTCCTCGCTCTCCTCAGGACCCTCGGGTGCATTTTATGGCGACAATGTCCTTCCCCAGATCCTCGAGCACTTGGAGGAGCGCCCCTGTGGCTTCGGGAGAGTACAAGCGAGCGCGCCACCTCGACAGCGAAAATTTTAGAGAACGATTGGGCAGTCTGTTTGATCTGGTCTTCGAGCTTAGAAGAGAGATGGCGGACCTCAAATTTCGACTGCAGGCTACAGAGGACAATGTTGCCACCTTTCTTCAAATCCTGTCAACCATGCAGTCGGAGCTCTCCTCGGACCCCGCTGGCTCTTCTCCGGGGGAGGTCCCTGACATTGCACTGGATAGCGGTCGGTGACAAACAACGGAAAAGCAAAAGGAGGCGGAACGTAGCGGCCCAGTGGATGATGAGGAGCATGGGGAGCGGAGCGAACAACGCAGGGATGACCAGCCTGCCAACTTCGAGACAGAACCATGGATAGACGACCTTCGAGCCACGTGGATTGGTTATTAGACAGGTGTTTTGAATTTCTTTTTGTTGAACATCTAGTGCCTTTGGGCTTTTAGTCTAGAAGCAGCTAGGAGACTCTTTGAGGTTTTCTGAACATGCAAATTTCTCAGACTTGTGGCCAATGGGCTAGATGGACTGGTTTCCCCTCTGTTGGGGCAGTCCAGCAAGTTTAGACAGTTTCTTTTTGTACTCTTGCAACTATGTTCTGCTATAGCAGGTCCTTAATATAATATACATACTTCTTACTTACAAAAAAAAAAAATATTTTGGAGACCAAAAGCCGCTCTAAATGGAGAGGTATGGTCCATATTGGATCATTATATTATTTTTCATCCATCTCTATGCTTTCAAAGTGGAAAAAATTGGAGGAATCATCTTGCATGGCCATTTTAATGGTTGGTCCCAATTTGGAAAATTGGGGTTTGAAACCTTTCAGAGCCATTTTGAGGCATCAAATGGCATTTTTGGGGGTCAAATATTTCCCATATTTAGCTAGGACCCATCATCACTATTTTACACGTCGAAAAATTTCTAATGGTGCAAGAATCGAGTCAATAAGAGCTTGTCTGAAAATGTTATGCCTCCCACAAGTTGACCTACTGTGTTGACCACCATGGTACGAGTGGATGCCACGACATCCCCAATTAATCATGCATATGGGGCTAGCCACGTGTGTACCTTTAATAAGATTCTATAAGGTCCAAAACCTTATTAAAATTGAGGGTTGAGGAAGTCAAAACCATACCACTAGATGGATATCAAGTGATGTTAAATATCTGATTTCTAGGAAGAAAAGGGTTTCCATCATTTAGCACTATGTTTATTCCATAGTTGAGAAGAGAACCTAGGAGAGGTATTTTGAGAGAATTATAGAGGAAAATATATCCTATAGTATCCATACAAGCCATAGTGTCAAAGGAAACTCTACATAGAATGTCTCTTTCTTTGTACTTGCATTTGAAGAAAAGATAAGAGAGCAACCTCATCTTCTAGCTGAGTTTTCTCCCGTATTGGGTTTACTAGGTTATATCTTTTTTTTTTTGTAGATGGTGTGTGAGTATTAATTTATGTTCTCTATTTTTTGCATTTCAACTATTTCATACATTTTAAGGAGAGAACTAGTAATTAAATAATTTCATATCTAAAGGAAATTAACAGTCATAGTAAAGATTTTAGTATTTTGTTAGATCTATTGTGACGAATTGTGCAATGGAATATCCATGAAAGTTTATAGATCATAGGGTCTCAAATTGTTAAAGGAAAATGCAACTCAAAACAACCTATTGTAAATGCAATGATCTAAGACAACTTTGAAGAGAAAAACAATAACTAAAGGCCTTTAATTTAATGGAAGCAAGACAACCGAGTTGAATTTCCAAAGATATTTCTTCAAAATACCTTAAAACAATATAAAATCCGACAAGAGAGGGTGTTGTTTAACCATGACACCCCCCTCATTATGAGTTTGAGAGAACTCAAGATAGAATATAGATATTATGATCCAGGGGAAATATACTCACTCTCTCTGAAAGATTTACATGGATGAAGACCTAACCAAAATCCATATGAGGACCTAAAGAAGAAAAGGGAAAAAATCATTGAAGTGAGGAAGCAAGGAAAATGTGTTTTCATGTAGAGTGGGAGAGTTTGTATTTGTGATTACCCACCCCTAGGTTGGCCCAAAGCATGACATCCCACCTCCCCACCCCATTCCTTATGGTGCCAAAGATCAAGTTTTAGGGATTCTATATCAATGACAATGTCGAATTGTGGTGGCTCAATATTATTATCATCAAGCTCGTCAGAGGATGTGAGAAGAAACTATGGCCTAATATTCTTCTCTAAAACACTTCAATCTGATACAAAGCCACTCCCCATATTTCTAGGATACTCCTAGTCATTCGTGTACATAACTATACTCTGCCTCAACTCAAAAAACTATGGTGGTATCACATAATTGTCTTCACAAAGGCTATCTAGCTCCCTTTATCCGACTTGAAGGCTTAAATGTTCACGTTAGCTTCTTATGGGTGTCCTTGGCAAGGGAATCCCCTTTCAAGAATATTTTCTTTAGTGCATTCTACTTTTCTCCAATCTAATCACCTTATTCCATTATACATATTGGTGACTCTCATTTCATAGATATACAACCTAAAACATCAAAATTCATGACTATTGGAGACATTCTTGTAGGGAACTTCAATCCATAAACTAGTTGCATGTAGTGCATAGGGCATGCCCTCTACTCTAACTTATTAATGACTAAGGTGGCTAAGTTTCAAGAGAAAGCTTGAATTTAGGCTTTGACTAATAGAGCAAGGACACCTTATGGTAAGTACATTCATGATTTGGTCATTCTTCATGACAATGGATCATTTCCATGTTCCTGGGGCTCCACGTTATTTATTTTTCATAGTGTCACTTCTATTGTTGACTATATTGTAGTTAATAGGGGGTATTGTTAGAAATACATCATCTTCAAATATCTTCAACTCCTCGTCCTCTCTCTAATCATGTTTTTTTATCTTTCCAAGGCCCACTTGGTTTCTCCCCCTCCAATCCTAGCCTTAATCTACTTTGTGAATGTATCAACATACACCTCGATGAACAATACATGAAATTCCTCAAAACAAGGCTCCTCTTAGTTTATGATACTCATGATTCACTCAAGTGCTCCCTCCTCTTCACCCAGTCACTTTGGTCTTCTACTATTAATACATTTCCCCATTCTGACTTCATTTCTCACCCCACTAGGAATGGTTATTTCTCTTATAACAATTGGTATGATTCATATTGTAAAAACATCCATAGGCTTCACAAACATATTATCAAGCATGGAACCTAAAAAGAAACAAATGCATAAATTTGTAGGGGAATTCTTAAAGGAAAAAGAGGAGTCATCTATTGGAAAAAGTGTATATCTAAAATCTATAAGGGCATTCTTAAAAGGAAAAAGTAGATCCATCTCTTGAAAATTGCATATCTATACTCAACCAACTCCAATTCAGCCCCAAACTCTTTTGGAGTACCTTTCTCCCTAAGAAATTGATGTGTGCAATAACTGACCTCTCTACTAAGACTTGGTTTTTAATTATACCTCTAACATATACAATACTCCAAACTAGTTAAGCATTCAAGTCAACCCAAAATCTGTCCATTGTTGTTTCTTCACTTACTACCTAATCCTACACACCGTCCTTAAGCTTCAATCCAACAAAGCCCAACATGTGGAGAACCTCAATGCTAATTTTTTCAAACATCACCTTAAAGTCATAACAATTCATATCACTGGTTTGTTTAACTACATGGTGACACATGGCTTTCCACCTTCTTGGACCTCCTATATCATACATCCCATCTACAAAAATGGAAACCAATTTGATCCTAGTAATTACCACATTAACATGGTTACACATTGATCCAAAATGGATCCAGGAAGGCCTAAAAGTCAAATTCCTCGGAATCATATGAAACCAGCGCCATTATGTCTGTCTCGTCGCGTTGATTCCAACCATATAGTTTTTGCGCAAATGGAAGTTGTATGCAGAAGTTATTGCGTTTTGACCGATTTCCCAAATAGGCAAAAACAAATCAACTGGTCAAAGTCAACAAGTCATATTGTTGACGTCAGTAGTATGACAGGTGATGTCAGCATGATGTCATGATGACATCATCATGCTGATGTGGCATCACCGGGAGGTGACACATGTCACTCAAAATTGGCATATTTGGGATCAGTTGGCACCTGTATGGATTTGACACGTGGCGCTGTATGGATGACACGTGGCAGTCTGTACATGATGTGGCCCAATGGTAGGATGACACGTGGCAGTACAGACAATATCTGGGTTGTATAGATGTTGACGTGGCAGGGTGAATATGCAGTATGGATGATGATGTGGCACAAAACGTGGTTGTACGACAGGTGACTGGGCTATATGGAAGCTGACGTGGTAGTTGACTGGGCTATAGGTGATGACATGGCATGTTGAGTGTGTTGGTGATTGTGTGGTATGGTCCAATCATAGGGTGACATGTGGCCTAATCAGAGGGCACCACGTGGCACCCCGAATTTACCTAATGTCAGCTAGTTTAAAAATTTGTTATAACCTCCCGGGGATTTGAACCCCTGACTTCCACGGGCGCTAACAACTTCATGAAAGGTGATAACCAACCGTGCTATATGATGTTTCTTAACATCCATGTGTGTATATTCTATTTTTTTTGGAGTGGCACGTGAATTCAGGGATAAGCCCCAGTTGGCAGGGGCCATCCATGACCGACTAGAGGCTAAAGACCAGGAGCTACAACCACCTGTGGAGCGCGTGGGAGCTAGGTCTATGGCCATATGGTCATGCCAACAACCAAGGGCCAAATTTGGGGGGCTAAAGACAAGGGGTGCGCCAGCCTATGGACACATGGCCCTGTCCCATGTGACCTGGAGACAAATATAAGGGGTTGCATCCAACAATTTACCAAATATGGGTTTTAAACCACATTATATAAATTTTATTTATTTCTAAGCCCGTTTTTAATGGATTTTCCCATTATTGGGAGATCTCGAGCTTGATTTGTATGATGGTGAAGTCAATGTAGAGAGGCTTGATAACTGGGTTAGACAGATGGAAGTTTATTGCAGTGTGAAACAAATCAAGGATGAGACAACTCAAATCAAGTTGGCATCGCTTCATATTTCAAGAACAACACTCATCTGGTGGCAAAGTAAGTTGCAAAATGGCACACAACAAGTAGGTAATGTATTTCCATCATGGCAAGATTTTGTTTTTGCACTTAGAAAGCAATTTTATCCTTTGGGTTATAAACAAAGGGATTTAATTGAATGGAAAAGTCTTAAACTAAGAAAGGGACAAATAGTGCAAGAATATACAAATGAATTCCGTAAGATGACATTAATGTTAAACATTCCATTACATACCCAAGAAAATATTATGAAGTATATAGGAGGTTTACCTACACATATTCGTAACATTGTATTTATGTTTGGACTGTTAGGATATTTAGACACTTAGGAGTTAGTTAATATCTACTTTGTCTATTGTGTCGTTAGGTAAAAGTGTGTTTTCTATTGTGTTTCTTTAGTATGCACTTGTAGTTAGGAAATCTGATGGTCACAATATGTTCCCAACATAGAGTGATATGATGGTTCATACTCTCCTCGATCTTAACGACCATTGATCTGTGGCTTAACACCTGATTGGTCCATGATCTCTATTTAAAGAGTATGGAGGGTCATTTGCCGATGATCGATTGTGAGAAACTCTCTCATAAAATCTCTCTGTAATCTTTTTCTTTGCATTAATAAATTGGTTCAAGTGGTTGCGTTGGTTGGGGCCGTGGATGTTTCCTTGTAGGGGTTTTACCACGTGAAAACATCGGTGTGTTGATATTTGATCTGGTTATGTGAGTGGTTACTGAAGGTGTTCATCCTCTGTTGGAATACCTTTGTTGTCGAACATGGTATCAGAGCCTGTTTGAAGACCCGCTCCTGTTGTAGATCAAGATTGTGAAGCCGAGTTGCCTCATCTCCTTTTTCAGTAATTTTTGTACATTTTTGGGTTGAGAGGACTATTACATTGCGTCCAGATCACTCGTTTCATTCAAGAACACTTTTTTTTTTACTCGAAAAGGTTTATGTTTGCCCAAGATACGACCATTACAGTCAGATCCATAGGTATAAAGTTTGAATATGCATTTTTTTTTTTTTTGCAGAGAAGTTTTTTGGTTTTTTATTTTTTATTTTTGGGTTGCTACTCTTTTAGATATGTGTATGTTCTTTTCCCCGTTCCCTGTGCGATCTCGGAAAATCATAAACATATAGGAAAAGGTGCATCTTCCGAGTAAGCTAATCGAGATCTAACCCTTGTTGTCATCGAGAAACAAAAAAAAAATCTTCTGTGAAAAGAGTTTTTTTTTAGCATGCTCTCCACAATCGTCTTCAACAACAACAACAACAACATTACAATATGTTTTGCTAGACCATTTGGTTAAAATTTGTCTTATTAAGTAAGAGGTCTTGAGTTCAAATCTCTCTTTTGTTACTTTTTTTTTTTAAAGTTCATGCTAAAATTGTAAAGTGTATTTCACTTCAAGTATAAAAGTGATTCACTATAAGTAGCTTTAATATTTTAATTTAGAGTTATTTATTTTCCATGCAAATTTTCTTTGTAAAAGTGAGTCACTCTTTTCTTTATAAAAGTGGGTCACTTCATAAAGCAACTTACACTACCACGTGGTCCTTTGGTTACCATTTATGCCTTTTTTTTTAAAAGGGCATAACTCTCACATCTGAAGTTCATTTTCAGTGCCGTTTTTTTTAAAACCACATAACTTTTTGAGCTCTTTCCATTCAGATCATCAGTTTCAATTTTTAAATCAGTATTATCTACATATTTAATATGGATTCTACAAGTAATCTCTTACTTACCAGCACCAACTACTTCCAATGGAAATCCCATATGGAGGATTTATTAAGAAGTAAAGGCTTGTACCGGATTACCTTGGGAAAGGAAACAACACCCACTGATGTTGATAAGAAAGCCAAATGAGATAATAGAAATGACAAAGCACGTGGATTAATCGGAATGTCCATCTCTCCTGATTTAAGGTTCCACCTTCAATCAATTGATAAACCCAAAGAAGCTTGGGAAAAGATTGAATCTGTGTTTGGTAAACACAATATTATTCGAGCAAAACAGTTAGAAAATTAAGTACTAACTTTGAGTCCAAGTGATTTTTCTTGCATTGAAGACTATCTATCTAAGTTTAAAACACTCATAACTTTATGTGAAGAATGTAAGATAAAGATAGACGAAGATCGTTGCATCTATATTATTCTTTCTAAGCTAGGTAGTGCATATTCTGTGTTTGTATCTACCTTTTATGCCATACAAGAGGTTGTAGGGGCATCTTATCAAAAACCTAGTCTTGAGAACTTTTGTGATTCTTTGATTAGAGAGCAAGATAAGCTAGTACAACTTGGATTGGTCAGCACTACAGGTATCTCCAACAAAGCCTTAGTTGTCCATCAAAAAGATAAACCCAAGAATCCCAAGAAGCAACATCATCGCCACAACAACAAGCAATATAAGGGTCCCAAACCCACTCAGACATCTTTTGCTCCTAATGGAGACAGAGGAGCAAAATATAAAAATAAGAATACTAACATACATTGCAACTTTTGTGATAAAGATGGTCATGATGAGTCCAAATGGGTCATGATGAGTCCAAATGTTTCAAGAAGATGGCAGCTTTAGAAACAGCGATGAAGAAGCACAACATCATTATTGATTCTACTTCTTCTTCTTCTTCTCATGGACATTCACTTTCTGCTTTTGGTTTCTCCTTCAATACACCTTCTACTTCTACTTCTCATAAGTGGCTTATTGATTCTGGAGCATCTTATCATATTGATAAGGATAGAGACATAATTTCTACTCTAAATGAATGTAACACCAAGAAAATATTTGTTGGTGATGATATATCTCTTAGTGTTGAAGGATCTAGAAGAGTACAAGTAGAAAATGGTCATTTCAATGATGTATTATGTGTTCCAAGTCTTTCTTGTAACCTTCTATCAGTATATCAAATCACTCATTTAGGTGAAGGTAAAACCGTAGAGTTTTCACCTCAGCAAGTTGTAATCAAGGATCTAAAAGATCCTAATCATGTTCTTGCAACTGGAATTGTTGATGATATTACCAGGTTGTACAAGTTTGACAACTTTGGGTCATCATCTTTTTCATCAGTTTTTATTGCTCATAGAAATGACTTGAGTAGACTTTGGCATGAGCGATTTGGTTATCTACACTATCGCTCATTGCAGCAACTATGTAATCAACATATGGTGACGGGTCTTCCTCTTGTTTCATGCAGAGATGGTGTTTGTGTCAGTTGTTTTCTTGACAAACATCATTGAGACAATATTGAAAAATGTGCCTTTAGGCATGCCTCGGGTCCTTTGCAGCTTGTTCACAGTGATTTGCGTGGTCCATTTTCTTCTCCTTTTTCTGGGTGCAAGTATTTCTTAACTTTAATTGATGACTTTTCCAGATGTACTCGGGTTTACTTCTTAAAACTTAAGAGCGAAGTTTTTGACAAGTTTTTGGCCTACAAGGCCCTTGTAGAAAAGAAATCTGGACATCAAATTCAAAGGTTAAGAACGGATAATGGAGGGGAATATGTGAGCAATAATTTTACAAATTATTGCACTACACAGGGAATCCAAATGCAACACACTGTTCCATATACACCACAACAAAATGGTGTTTCTAAGAGAAAGAACTGCACATTAAAAGAAATGGATAATTGTATGATCCAATATAAGGGATTAAGTCTAAAGTATTGGGCGGAAGCCATCAACTATGAAAATTACATAGTAAATCACACTCCCACAAAGGCTCTTAAAAATATAACACCAGAAGAATCTTGGACTAAAATTAAACCAAATGTAAGTCACTTCCGTGTATTTGCCAATATAGCGTGGGCTCACATTCCTGATGAGAAAAGGAAAGCATTGCAGCCTAAAAGTGAGAAGTGTATATTTTTTGGTTATTGTGAAGATGTCAAAGGTTACAAACTTCTTCAATCACATTGTAATGAAATTATTATTAGAAGAGATGTTAAATTTGATGAAAATATCTTGGCCTACGAGCCTAATTCAGTGTTTTTGCCTTCTTTGGCCTGCGAGCCTAATTTGGCGGTTGTGCCTTCTTCGGCCTGCGAGCCATCTTCGACGTTTGTGCCTTCTTATGATCTGGCTTCTTCTTCAGATGATGACAGTGAGGATGAAAATCCACCTCCGCCTGCTCACCCTCCTCCAGATGAGTCCTTTGAACCTAAACCAACCCTAGCTCCATCGCTTCCGAAATGGATCCATTCAACATGAGAAGCAGCTAATGATCTTGTCAGTGATCCTTCAAATCAACGTCGGACACGTTCACAGTTATAGCGAGCCTCTTCTCTTTTGGATCAAGTTTCAGAAACTCATAATCTAGAGACATTTTCATAAGCTTCAGGTCATCTAGATTGGGATACAACAATGAATGAAGAGTATCGTTCTTTAATGGCAAACAATACTTGGGATCTTGTACCTCTTCCAAAAGGAAGAAAACGTGTTAGATGGAAATGGGTCTACAGAACTAAGTATGCATCAGATGGAAGTGTTGAAAGATACAAGGCTCGGCTAGTTTCCAAAGGATTTTCCCAAGTTGAAGGAATTGACTATAATGAAACCTTTGACCCTGTAGCAAAAATGAATTCCATCTGCCTTGTTCTTTCCCTTGATGCCTCACATAAATGGGAGGTCCATTAGATGGATGTTAAATCCGCCTTCTTGCACGGAGATTTGCAAGAAGAAATCTACATAGAACAACCTCCTAGCTATGTTGAGAATGACTCTAGCCTTGTTTGTCACCTCAAGAAATATATGTATTGTCTCAAGCAAGCTCCTCGAGCTTGGTATGCCAAAATGGACAATTTTCTTATTTCCACTGGATTCTCTAGATGCCATTCTAATCCTAATGTCTATACCAAGAAAGTAGGAAGCCATCTAATAATAATTTTCCTTTATGTTGATGACCTTATCCTTACTGGTAGTGACTCAAAACTTTTAAACCATGTGAAAACCAGCCTTAAGACGAAATTTGAAATGACAGACTTAGGCTTTTTGCACTATTTCCTTGGCCTCCAAGTGTTGCAAACCAATCAAGGAATTTTTCTTTCCCAGTCTAAGTATGCTTGTGACCTTCTTCATCACTTTCACATGGACGATTGTAAACCAACCCCTTCTCCCTTCTATTCTGGAGTCAAGCTTACTACCACATGTACTTCTCCTAAAGTTGATGCCACCCTATACCATCAATTAGTTGGTATCCTCTTATACTTGACTCATACTCGTCCTGATCTTTCCTTTGTTGTTGGTCTTGTTGCCTGGTATATGAAAACACCCCATGAAATCCATTGCAAAGAATATAAAAGGATACTTCGCTATGTTCATGGTATAGTTCAGTTTGGGATACATTACAATTCAAGGGGGACTCCTTTATTGGTTGGTTTCACTAATTCAGATTGGGTCGGCGACCCTGATGATCGAAAGTCTACTGCAGGTTATGTTTTTAGCCTTGGTTTAGGACCTGTCACTTGGGCCTGTAAGAAACAACAGGCTATTGCACTTTATTCATCAGAAGCAGAGTACCAAGCAACAGTAGATGCAGGTCAGGAACCTTGTGGCTTCGACAGATCCTTTCAGAGTATGGATTCCAACACCAGCATCCGACCAGCCTTTGGTGTGACAATCAGAGTGCCATCAAGCTTGCCAAATACCCAGTTCAACATCATCATAGAAAACACATCGAGATACACATGCACTTCATCAGAAAGCTCATTCATGATCAAGTTATTGAAGTGCTCTTTTTCCCTACAGAATATCAAGTTGTAGACATTTTCACAAAGTCTCTTTTAGAAGCGAAGTTTTCCAAACTTCGATCTATGTTAGGAGTTTAGGAAGTTTTCATTAAGGGGGGATGGGCTCTAATTCCTACTTCCTTCTCATATTGTGTCACTATTGTAAATCCTTCAATCCTATCCCAAGTTTTTCTTAAGGGGGGATGTTAGGATATTTAGACACTTAGGAGTTAGTTAAGATCTACTTGGTCTATTGTGTCGTTAGGTAAAAGTGTGTTTTCTAGTGTGTTTCTTTAGTATGCATTAGTATGCACTTGTAGTTAGGAAATCCGATGGTCACGATATGTTCCCAACATAGAGTGATCTGACGGTTCATACTCTCCTCGATCTTAACGTCCATTGATCCGTGGATTAACAACCGATTGGTCCATGATCTCTATTTAAACATCATGGAGGGTCATTTACCGATGATTGATTGTGAGAAAATCTCTTGTAAAATATCTCTGTAATCCTTTTCTTTGCATTAATAAACTGCTCCAAGTGGTCATGTTGGCTTGGGCCGTGAATGTTTCACCATAGGGGTTTTACCACGTGAAAACATTAGTGTGTTGATCTTTGATCTTCTTATGTGAGTGATTATTGAAGGTGTTCGTCCTCTATTGGAATACCTGTGTTGTCGAACATGGACCTACTAATCTTGATGAGGTTTTTGTTCAAGCAATATACATTGAAGCAAGGAAAACAAGAGTTGGTGTATCAGGGGAATCATCTTCAAGGAAAGAGGACAAAAGGAAGGGGAATGGCAATAAAGAAAATTCAGAGACAAGAAGGGAAGAGAAACTCTCTTGCAAGAATTGCAAGAAAGAAGGGTATGATGATGACCATTGCTGGAAATTGCATCCCGAGAAGAGACCGAAGTGGTTAAAAGAGAGGAAAGGGAGGCAAGTAGTTGCAACAGAAACACGACCAACAGACTTCGGATATGATTCAGGTGATGAGACTAAGATCACAATAATTAGTTTCGCGGGTAAAATTGGTGATGGATATGATTCTATATGCAAATTGTTTCACACAAGGGTGATAATGAAACATATTAAGATCGATACATTGATAGATAGTGGATCTCAATATAACTTGGTTTCATAGGAAGTGGTTAAACAATTGGGATTAAACACAAATATGCATCATAAACCTTAATCACTTAAATGGATAAGAAACAATCATAAATTTCACATAACAAAGAAATGCACTTTAAAGTTTTCAATTTCATCAAAGTTTGTCGATGAGGTAACGTGTGATGTGGTGCCACTCAATGAATGTGGAATGGTCTTAGGCAATCCTTATTTGTATGATCGCAAAGCAATATTCTATAGGGAACATATTAAATATCACTTAACTAAAGAAGGAAATGAATATGTTGTACATGTTCATCACTTAAAAGAAAAAAAAAGTCAATTGGTCAAAGTCAATAGAACCTACTGCTGACATTAGTAGTATGATAGGTGATGTCATGATGACATCATCATGCTGACATGGCATCACCAAAAGGTGTCACGTGTCACTCAAAATTGGCATTTTCAGGCTGAGTTGGCACCTATATGAATTTGGCACATGGCACTGTACGAATGACACGTGGAAGTCCGTACATGATGTGGCCCAATGGCAGGCTGACACATGGCAATACGAACGACAGCTGGGTTGTATAGATGCTGACGTGGCAGGGTGAATGTGTAGTATGAATGATGATATGGCATGACACGTGGTTGTATGAGAGGTGATATGGCAGCTGAATGAGATGTACAGAAGATGATGTGGCAACTAACTGGGTTGTACGGTGATGATGTGGCATGCTGACTGGATTGTTGATTGTGTTGGTGACTATGTGGTACGGTCCAATCATAGGGTGACATGTGACCCAATCAGAGGGCACCATGTGGTACCTCAAATTTAGACAATGTTGGCTAGTTTAAAAAAAAATTATAACCTCCGAGGGATTCAAACCCCTGACCTTCGCGGGCACTAATGACTTCATTAAAGGTGCTAACCAACCGGACTATACAGTGTTTCTTAGCATCCATGTGGTGTATATCCTATTTGTTGTGGAGTGGCAAGAGAATTCAAGGATAATCCCTGGTCAGTGAGGGTTAGCCCCGACCGACTAGGGGCTAAATACCAGGAGCTACAACCACATGTGGAGTGTGTGGGAGCTAGGGTTATGGCCATATGGTCATGCCAATGACCAAGGGCCAAAGTTGGGGGGATAACAAAAAGGGGCATGCCATCCTATGGACACATGGACCTGTCCCATGTGATTTGGAGCCGAATATAAGGGGTTGCACCCAATAATTTTCTAAATACGGGTTTTAAACCATATTATATAAGTTTTATTGATTTCTAAGCCTGTTTTTAATGGATTTTTCCCATTATTGGGAGATATGGAGCCTGATTTGAGGCCAGATCTTGGGAGGAAGTTGGGAGGTTGATGCCCACTTCAAATATATATAAACCAAGGGGGTTTGGAATCATTAGGGAGGTTCATAATAGAAGAAATGTTGAATAATTTGATAGCCAAAGCCATTTTTATGCAAGAAAGCCATTGAGGAGGGGAACTTTGTGGGCCAATTCCAGGAGCTATGCTCAATCATTTTTAGCGCCGTCAGTTGTGTTGGATTCTTGAGGTCGAGAAGAACACAACCAAACTAGCTTGTAATTCATCTGACACTTTTCTAATGAATATTTGAAGCATTGAATAGAAATAAGAAAGGCTCACCCACTAAGACAAAGGCCTGGAAACGTAGGCAATCTTGCCGAACTCTGTTAACAACTTTTCTATTATGGTTTGTTGATTATTTGTGCTTACATTCATATCTACATTTATTATTATGGCTGCTATGATATCTCATTAGTTTATGTTTCTTTCATCAATTCCTAATTGGTTAATGAACTCATTCTTTAAAACTTAACCATTGTCTTTAAAAGATCATTTTGGATCACACATACCTTGGTTAAGATCTTTTTCATAGCCTTAGACATTCGCATATATAAACGGGAAGAGACAAAAAGGTTTAGGGCCAAAGGATGAGAAGGATCTAGGAGAAACCATCATACCAATATTCATGTCTTTACTTTAACTTTCATCATTGAGGATACTATTATAAATAAACATAAAGTACAATGTTCATTGTGACTTCCCTAAGTCATTTTACATAGTCTCTTGACACATGTTAGTTGACGATATTAAGGATTTAGATATTCCACCCTTGGAAGTCTCGTTAGTGATGACACTTGTGAAGCCATTTTTGGAAAAGTAGAAACAAACACTAGTGACATAGAGGAGATCCAAGGCACTATAGGAGTTGAACAAGGTTTGATCTCGATTTTATGAGCATAATGAAAATGAATACAAATTATTATTATTATTAACACAGAGACACAAGAATAGCAAAGTTACAATAAGAGAGATACAATAAAATTGGTTTCTATTCAATAAGAAAATGTGTTGAAATTGTAAAATGCAGCGGAAAACAAGCTTGCTAGAATGGTGGCAGCTTATCTCTGAGAAGAGATGTGATGACTACACTCATTCACAAGAATATGGTTACAATGAGGCTTTCCAAGCCTTTTTTACAATTAATAGGAATTCAAAAACCCTAGAAATCCAAAAACCTAACCCTGGGAGATGAAGCGTCAAAAGTCATGTGGGCCCCGTTGGGGTAAGCTAGTACATCAACTTCCCGAGGTCATAACTTTTGCATACGATCTCCATTTTAGGCATAGGATAGCCCGTTGGAAAGGTCTATCAGAGGAATACGCATGATTCTATCAGAGTCTAACTTAATTTACAATATGACTATGGAAAGCCATAAAAATGTTGTTTAGGGCCTCAAAACAACCCTGGAAGTTAGGGCCCTGAAAACTAGGAAAAAACTGCCAAACTGGAAAAATGCCAAAATGAGCCAATTGGAATAGGTGGGAGGCCACCGACATCCATATGGATCAATCCTCCCCCCTTAGGAAGAAATGGTCTCCATCACATTGAGTGGCCCCATCAGATGAGGGAATTTATGCTCAATTTGGCCACGAGTGAACCACTTGCCTTGGTGCAGAAGCTTCCTTGCTTTGACAACTCAATAAAGTTCGATCCTTTGCTAGAGAGTTCCCTTGACCTATGTGTCCAAAATATTATCATTGGATTCCTGTTGCATGTAGTCAGGGTTGATCTTTGTTGGTTTCAACTATTTTTCTATGTCTAAGGTGTCCAATAATGGTGGGAAGTATGACAGAAGGAGATCCATGTTGAACACTGGGTGTAGGCCAAGGAAAGGGGGAATGTTGAGCTCAAAATAATTGTCACCCACATCCTTGGTGATGGTGTAAGTTTTTTAACGGAGTGGGAAAATATTCTGATTGGGCCCTATAAGGCATTCTTTCTAAAAGTGTAACCACACTTTGTCTCCCACCTGAAACTTATGTGGCACCCGGTATTGATCATTGGGTTGATTGTACTTGGCATTGGACTTCTGTAAAATATCGTGAACCTATTGGTAGATGTGTTGGGTCTGCTCAATGAACTGGGAGGCTTCGTCATCTTTATTTGGAGCAGGGGATGAATCGGTTAGGGTGGCCACAAGAGGTAGTGAAATATCCATGGGACCTAATGGATGGAATCCAAACCTGACCTAAAAGAGGTTGTTTTCGGTTGAGCTATGTAGGGATTTGTTGTAGCTATGTTGAACATAAGGAAGACTCTCATCCCATGTGTGGGGGTTCTTGGAATTGTACATGCGAAGGATATGCACGATCATCCAATTGACGACCTCAATTTGGCCATCTGTCTGAGGGTGGAAGGAAGTGGACTTGGTGAGCTTGGTGTCCAATAGTGACCAGAGGCTCGACCAGAATTTGTTCAGGAACCAACTATCCCAATCTGAGACAATGGTCTATGGGATTCCAAAATGTACCCAGACTCATTCAAAGAAGAGCTCGATAGTGGCCTCTGTTGTGATGCTCTTCTTACAGGCGGTCAATATCACCATATTAGAAAAGCAACCAACAACCACAAAGACACTGTCATTTCCCCTCTTGGTGGATGGAAGTACCGACATGTAGTCCATCGATATGGATTCCCATGGCCACTCATGAGCAGGCAAGGGAGTGTGCAAGCCCTCTTTCTTAGTGGTCGGTTTGTCAATAGCGCAAGTCGTGCAGGACCTAATATACTTGCTGACATCTTGTCGAACTTTCGGCCAGTAGAAATGTTTCTGTAGTACTTCCACTGTCATTTTGATGCCAAAGTGTCATGCCACCCGATTGTAGTGGTCTTCCTAAATTAGCTTCACTCGCTCTCTTGATGGAATGCAGAGATGGCCCAATTGGCACAATAGCCCATCCTGAAGATGGAAATTAGTGACAACTGATTTTGTGCCCAACATTTGGTATGTGGTGGAGAAGTCAAGGTCTGTATCATAGAGTTTGGGCTATCTGGAGGTCTCGTGGACGCAAGAGTCGAGCACTGTGGTGAGTGTCGCAACAAAAGGTAGGCTGAGGCAATCAATGAATCGAATGGTACTGCTTGTTTTATACTTGATGTTGAAGTGGAACTAATGCAAGTATGTGGACCACTTATGATGACAATCATTCTGCAATTTTCCTTGTGTATGCATGAATTGTAGTGGCTTATGATTCATGTAGATGACTATATCCTTCATGAGAATGTAATGTCTTCACTAGTGGCAAGCTTACACAATGGATTACATTTCTTTGTCGTAAGTAGGTTACTTATAGACAAGATCTGATAGTGTCTCACTATGATAGGCCACGAGGTGGTCGTGTTGAGTGAGGACTGCACCCACAGCATAGTCTGAAATATCTGTCTCGGTCTCAAAGGGTTGTTGCAGGTCCGGTAATAAAAGTACATGGGCTGAGCAAAAGTGCTATTTTAAATCATCGAACGTTTGTTGTTGGGACAATCCCCACACAAACTTTTCCTTATCACCACCTCTGGTTACTTGGCTGAGGGCCCATGCAATATGGGAGAATCCCAATACAAACATGCGATAGAAATTAGCAAGGCCTAATAATATTTGAAGCTCAATGAGAGTGGTTGGGGTTGTCCAGTCACGGATGACCTGGATCTAAGTTTGATCCACATGCACACCATGTTGATCCAGAATGTAGCCTAGGTACTGGACCCTGTCCATACCAAAGGAGCATTTTTCCAATTTGGCATATAACTTGTGTTGTCGTAGGGTGTGCAGAATCTGTTGAATATGTTGCAAGTGTTCTTCCCAAGTCTTTTTGTAGATGAGGATGTCATCCAGATAAACCACTACAAAAGTATTGGTGAAAGGTTGCAGGATATCGTCCATCATCCTCATGAAAGTTGATGGATCATTTTTCAAACCAAGGGGCATGGCCAACCATTCTAAAAGACCTTATTTTGACTTGAAGGTGTTCTTCCATGCATATATATGTTCTATGGGTACCTGATGGTAGCCAGACTTCAGATCAATCTTACTGAAGTATTTGGCCCTCTTGAGCTAATCAAGGAGATCATCAATTCTGGGAATCGGGTACCACTTCCTAACTCTGATTTTATTTAGGGCCCAGTAATCAATGCAGATTCGCCAGGTCCCGTCTTTCTTTTGCACCAACACGATTGAGCTCCCACAAGGCGATGATTTGGGATGAATGTGCCCCTTGTGGAGACGTTCTTGGATCTATCGCTTGATCTATTCATTCTCTAACAGATAGTAACAATATATTTTCCCATTGGAAAGCGATGCGTCGGGGGTCATATCGATGGGGTACTTGACCTGACAGTGCAAAGGTACACCGGTAGGTGAGGAGAATATATATGTGTATTCTTCCACGACCTTGTCCACTTGCTTCTGCTATGTGGAGAGGTCGGTCATGGAGGCCCTAGATGTGGCTGCAATATTTCACTCACTTTGAGAGAAAATCATGAAGAAGACAAACTTCCCAATCTGATAGATGACCTTCCTGCATTTCTTGGAAGAGATCAAGGAAATAGAACTAGGTGGGACTGCATCGGGTATCCTGTATAATTTCCTCTTCAAAGTAATAATGACACTGCAAGTCCTAGACTCATATACAACAACACATTTCCATAAATAAGGTTGGCCCAAAAAAACATTACAAAATTCAAGAAGAGAAACATCAGACAATACCTCATCTTTGAAGGGATTGATGTCGTACGATAGGCGACATTATTGGTTGATGCAAATATCACTTCCTTGGAGGAGCCATCAAAGAGGTCTAGTTGCTTGAAGACCTATTTTGAGATGAGTTTCTTCTGGATACCGCTATCAATGATAAAGTGCAATGGGGTGCCTTTTACCCACATCTGTGAATGAAATAGGCGCTCACCTTCTTCTGGCTCATCTAGTTCACCGTGATGGACCTTAGTGGTAGAAATGGTGGCACTGGGTTTTGCATCAATGATTTGTCTCCCCCTTTCTGGTTTTGACTCAGAGCCAGAACCTGCATCTGATTTAGAGGCTTTCACCTCAGCCACCAACGATTACTTGGAGCAGCAATCAGCAATGTTATGCTAGGGGCTCTTATGAATGTCACACCATTTCCTGATATCTTTCTTTGTCTTTCCGGTGTCTTTCTTTGCTTGTGTCCTAGACTGGTTGTCCTGAGACTGTCTGTCTTTGCTCTGTCCTTTGTTTTTTGGGTTGGGGATTCCCTTTACTTGCTTTTGATGTGAGAGGTTCCTAGGCCCAAATTGTTGCGTATTTTGTTTGAGCTTTTTCTCGATTTTGATGACATATTGATAGGTTGCGCCCAAGGACGAGATGTCAAAAACCTCCATTTTGGCCTAGTGTATCTATGCATACCACCGTGTTACTTGAGCACCAAATTTCACTCAGAATATTTGATACCCAACTTGGTGCACAAGGTGTGGAATATATTCGTGAACTCTGGCACTACTTGGTCTCTTTCTTGTCGCAGTGTGGTCCATTTTGTATATAGGTCATCATAGCTTCCGACAGGGTAGTATTGTTCCTTGATAGTGTCCCTGAAGAAATCTCGGGTGACTGCAACTATAAATAATGAGGGTTCCTCTGTTTCCTTTTACTCACAGAAAGTATCCCACCAATATTTGACATGGAGAACAACTTTTAGGAGCGCGAATGTAATCTTTTCTCTATCTGAAAAGTTATGGATAGAAAAATACCCTTCTAGAAGATTCAACCATTTGTCTACAACATATGTGTCTATCTGACCTTCAAATATGGGAACATCAAAGTTTATTTGTACCTTGAAGGGGTTGGTGCCTCCATTCAAGGAAGATGTTTCGCCTGTTGGTAGTCGCCGAAGGATTTGCGAAAAACTATCCATCATTTTGTTCCTCTATTGTGTGAGGGATTCCTCGAGAAAAATTTTGAAAGGATTTCCTGTCTCGTCACCTCTATTTTCTCCCTCCATGAGAGGTCGCTTGGGAGTGGGAGAGCCTTTTTCCTCAAGAGAAAAAAGCTTGAGACCCAACTCTTTGTACCCTGACCTCGTCGGGGACATGCATTAAGAATGACTAGGAGTAGACCGCTCTTATACCACTAATCCAGATTTTATGAGAAGAACAAAAATGAATATAGATTATTATTTTTCTTAATACGGAGACACAAGAATAACAAAGATATAATAATAGAGATACAGTAAAATTGGTTTCTATTCAATAAGAAAATGCATTGAAACTGTAAAATGTAGCGGAAAACAATCTTGCTAGAATGGTGCTGAATTATCTCTGAGAAGAGATGCGACAACTGCACTCATTCGCAAGAAGATGGTTACAATGAGTCTCTCCAAGCCTTTTTTACAATAAACAAGAATTCCAACTAGTACATCAACTTCCCAGGGCCATAACTTTTGCATACAATCTTCGTTTTAGGCACATGATAGCTCGTTGGAAAGATCTATATAAGTAATACACATGTTTCCATCAGACTCTGACTCCATCCATAGTCTAATTGTGGCGAGCCCTAAAAACGTTGTTTAGGGCCTCAAAACGGCACCAGAAGTGAGGGACCCAAAAACTAGGAAAAAAATGTGAAACTGGAAAACTACCAAAATGAGACAATTGGAATAGGTGGGAGGCCATCGACATCCATCTGGATCAAGGTTGCTCGAACTCTCTCATACTATTTGGACGCTACAATGATGAGCTAGAAGAAATCATATCAAATTCATTAGGTACCTCAAACATTGGATGCTTACACTTTTGAGTTTTCATTACTATTGTCCTATTTGTAGATGACATGATCCTCATGTCCCACCCAATGAGGACCTCTAGAGAGAGATTGACATCCTAGCTTCCTACAATAATATTTAGTGGCATCAAGTCAATCTTGAGAAAACAAAAGTCATTCTTTAACATCCCTAAAAGAGAGGCATGAAATGTCATTCTTACTTACAAAGGTGAGAGAGTTGAGGTAGTCTTTTATATGTGTCTTTGGGGGCTTATTATTTATACCATGATTTAGCATGATTCCAACAATGGAGTCTATACTTAGCAAGGTATATGTGATGTTCACCACATTGAAAAATAGTGTTTTTAGCTTCAAATTTAGTATATTCAAACAAAGATCCAACTCTTTCACTCCTCTTATATGTGTGTGAGGTTTAGGAACCACACCTTCGAGGAGTAGATGGAAACATGATAGGGAGATTTCTTGCCATGATGTTATCCAAACATCTTCATGGAAATAGATCAATAACTCATGATATCATTCTTTCACAATTTGGCATAACTTTATTCATTGACTCATTGATTTTTCATGTGGTTACAATGACACACAAGCCCAAAGGGATGAGCAACTCACAAAGTGGTCTTCCTAGATATCCATATATTTCTCTCAAGTCGTCTATGAAGTAGGCACAACATAAGTTCAATTCATGTTGGTATGTGAGAGCCTCTTCATTTCTTCACCTCAATGACCTTTAATATGGACAAACCACCCCCACATGTTTTTTTTGATAGATTCCCATGGTCTCTCCAAGAAGACTTAACAAGGGTATTCATGTTGAGTTGTACAACCCTACCTTCAGTCTGTGGTTCAAGACTAGAAATTCACTTTCTCCCAAAATTCAAAACTACTTAGACTTTTATCTCCAATTCAATGATGGGCTCATTCGATTCCCGTGGTACACCAAATTCCAATTGCATTTTACTTCAAGGATCCTTCTCACCTAACTTAGATTCTACTCCCACAAAATTTGCATTGAGACAAATCACCATGTTTCTCAAGAGCGTAGTATTTGTTGGCTATATTCCTTTGATAAAGAGAGACTAAGGACATGTTAACCCGTAGATGTTCACCCTTGGAAATATTGAGAGTTAAGAGCTAGCATGCATACCTTTGGCTGGCATTCTGAGTTTCTCCCAGAGTTTATCACTTGTGTTGAGGAAGAGCTTGGTTCCCACCAGATACAAGTATATGATCGGTACATGATTTTTTTGTTTCAAAGTTAGAGTTATCTTGTTTTCCCATGAGTTTGAGAGAGATTTTTAAATAAATTAGGTGTTGAAATAATGGCCAATACTGAGAGGGGGGGTGAATCAATATTTCTTCTTCTTTTAAAATTTTAACAATTATTAATTAAAAAGTTAATTAATCATAACAATTAATCAACAAGAATGTATTGAATACATAAATTTAAATATAACAATAACAAGTACATGTTACAATTGTGTGAGAGACACCAATCTCTCTTCTTCTAAGCACCAACTCGAGGAGACACCAATCTCTTGGTTTTAGAGTACCAACTCTAGGAAGCACCAACTCCCTTGTTTCACAGCACCAACTCTAGGAAGCACCAACTCCCTTGTGAAACATGAATTAACCTACAGAGGACTACAATCCTCTCGAGCTCCTCCCTTCCACCCTCACTTCATTTGTATGTTTCATGTTTCATATACTTCCTTGGACTCTGCTTATGTTTTTTATCTTCTAAATTAGACCACAGAGAAACTTTCCTTCTTACCATTTTTCTCTATTTATATAGTCTCTCAAGAGATTTATGATATTGAAACAATGTGTCTTTTTGTAAAAGAGAAAATGAACAAATGTGTCTTTTTAATAATAAAACATTGCACCTCTTCATTTAATTAACAAAAATGTTAATTTTTATGTTTATTAATTGATTTTAATTTAAAAAGGTGTCCAAATTAGACAATGATTTTCGTACGAATATTCTAGAGCGATGAAAACGAATTATAAAATTATACGACATGGGTTTTGTGTAGAACATGCCCAATTATCCAACAAGGTTCTTGTTTCCCCAAAACATGTGCGAGTTGTATGATACAAGAGGTTCTTTAAAGGAAAATTTTGCATATTTACTATTGCGACCTCCTTCTAAACTTTCCAAATGAAGCATCCACTTTAGCAGTAGATATTTGGTCACATATCCACATTTCTCCTTTATTGGCAAACTAACAGAGTGGAATAAAAAAATATAAGAGAGGATTTTAAATTATGACTTTGCTTCCACATCTATGTTGACTCTAGTCAAATTTCCACGTCCAATCCTATAGCATGGAGTTGCAGCAAGTTGTAGCACTCATCCTGCAACGTGGAGTTGCAGCATAGGAGTTGCAGTGAGTTGCATCACTAATCTTGTAACATGGAGTTGCAGTGAGTTGCATCATTAATATTGTAGCATGGAGTTGCAGCATGGGAGTTGTAGTGGGTTGCAACACTAATATTGTATCATTGATTCAAGTGGATATCGATGGCCACCCACCTATTCCAACCAACTCATCTTAGCAGTTTTTTCCTAGTTTTTGGGTCTTGAACTTCTAGGGCCATTTTGAGGCCCTAAATAATTTTTTTAGGGATTTCCATAGTCAAATTGTTAATTGAGTTATATTTTGGAGACATAATGTGTAGTACTCAGATAGACCTTTCCAACGGGCTATCATGCGCCTAAAATGGAGATCGAATGTAGAAGTTACGACCCTGGGAAGTTGATGTACGAACTTACCCCAATGGGGCCCACATGACTTTTGGCACTTCATCTCCTAGGGTTAGGTTTTTGGATTTATAGGGTTTTGGAATTCATTTTTATTGTAAAAATATGTTTAGAGCCTCATTCTACTTATGTTCTTGCGAATGCACGCAATCGTCACATCTCTTGTCAGAGATAAGCCACCATCATTCTCACAAGCTTGTTTTTAGTCTACATTTTAAAGTTTCAGTATACTTATTTATTGAATAGAAGTCAGTTTTATTGTATATCTATTATTTTTCATTGTGTCTCTGTGTTAATAATAATAATCTATGTTCATTTTGTTATACTCATAAAATCTAGATCAGTAGTATCAGAGCGTTCTGCTCCTTGTCATTCTCAGTGCATGTCCCCGACGAGGTCAGGGTACAAAGAGTTGGGTCTCGAGCTTGTTTCTCTTGAGGACAAGAGCTCTCACAGACCCAAGCGACCTTCCATGGTGGGAGAAAAGAAAGATGATAGGACAGGAGATCCTTTCAAACTATTGCTTAAGGAAGCCCTCGTGCAGCAAAAGAACGAGATGATGGATAATTTTATGCAAATCCTTCGATGGCTACCAATAGGTGATTCATATTCTTAGAGAAGAGGCGCCACGCACTTAAAGGTACAGATCAACTTTGATATTCCTATATTTGAAGGTTAGATATACACAAATGTTGTAGACAAATGGTTGAATCTGTTATAAGGGTATTTTTATTTCCATTACTTTTTTAATAGAGAAAATATTACTTTTGAACTCCTCAAAGACATCCCCCATGTAAAAGATTGGTGGGAGACTTTCTGGGAGAAAAAGGAAATAGAGGAACCCTCATTATTTACATTCTTGATCACCTGGGAGTCCTTGAAGGATGTTATTAAGGAACAATACTATCTTGTTGGAAGTTATGATGACCTGTATACAAAATGGACCACACTATGACAGGAAAGGGACCAAGTAGTGCCAGAGTTCACAAATATCTTCCATACCTTGTGCACCAAACTGGGTATCAAATGTTCTGAGTGACATCTAGTGCTCAGGTACCATGGTATTCTCCAAAGATACATCCAAACAGAAATGGAGTTTTTGGGCATCTCGTCCTTGGATGATGCCTATCGATATGCCATCAAAATCAAGTAGAATCTTAAACAAAAGACGTGGAAGTTTGGGTATGGGGAACCCTCACAATAGAAGCAGAGAAAGGGTAGCCCCAACCTGCAGAACAAAGGGAAGATAAAATATGGACAACCTCGGGACAACCAGTCTAAGCTGCAAACAAAGAAGGACAACATAAATATGAAGAAATATACCAAGAAGTGGTGTGAATTCCATAAGAGCTTGTGGCATAACACTGTTGATTTCCACTCAAAATAGTCATTGGTGGCTGAGGTGGAAGCCTTTGAATCAGATGCGGGTTATGACTCTAAGTCATAACTAGGAAAGGGGAGACAGATCATTGATGCAGAACCTAGTGCCACCATTGCTACCACCAAGATCTATCTCGATGAACTTGATGATCCAAAGGAAGGAAATGACCTCTTTCATTCACATATGTGGGTGAAAGACACCCCACTTCACTTCATATTTTATAGTGGTAGATAGAAGAACCTCATCTCAGCAGAGGTCTTCAAGCGGTTGGCCCTGTTGGCAATTCCGCACCCGCATCCCTACACCATCGGATGGCTCCGCCAAGAAATAAATATTCACGTCAACCAAAAATGTCACATGTCCTACGACATCAATCCCTTCAAAGATGAGGTATTTTATGATGTTGCTCCCCTTGAAGTTTGTGATGTTCTTTTTGGAAAACCTTATTTATGGAAATGTCATGATGCATATGAGTCTAGGCCTCGTATTGTTATTATTACTTTGGACAGGAAATTATACAGGATACCGGAGGTAGTCCCACCTAGCTCCATTTCCTTGATCTCTGCCAAGAAATGTAGGAAAGTCATCTCTCAGAACAAGAATTTTTTACTCTTTGTGATTCCCTCTCAGAGTGAGCGAAAAATTGTAGCCACATCCATGGCCAAACTCTCCATGCAGTAGAAGAAATTGGATAAGGTCGTGAAAGAATACAAATACATATTCTCCTCACTTACTGGGGTACCTCTGCAATGTCAGGTCAAGCATTCCATCGATCTAACCCCTGATGCACCGCAACCCAATGGTCCAGTATATCATCGCTCTTTGTTGGAAAATGAGGAGATCAAGCATCAGATCCAAGAAATGCTCCAAAAGAGACACATCCAAACCAACTCATCACCTTATAGAAGCCTAATCGTTCTTGTGTAGATGAAACATGGGATTGGAAACCCTGCATTGATTATCAGGGCCTAAATAAAATCACAGTCATGAACCGGTACCTGATTTCCCGAATCAACAATCTCCTTGATCAACTCAAGGGGGGGGAAATACTTCAGTAAGATTGATCTGAAGTCTAGCTACCATCAGGTCCTAATAGAGAAGACAAATGTATGGAAGACTTCCTTTAAGTCAAAATAAGGTATTTTTGAATGGATGGTCATGCCCTTTGGTTTGAAAAATTCCCCAACAAATTTCATGAGAATGATGGATGATATCTTGCGCGAACTTTCACCAATTATTTTGTAATGGTGTATATGGATGACATCCTCATCTACATCAATACTTGGGAAGAAAACTTACAACATATTCAACAGGTTCTACACACTCTAAGACATCACAAGCTATATGCCAACTTGGAAAAATGTTTGTTCGACATGGACAGGGTCCAATACCTAGGATACATTTTTGATGAGCATGGTGTGCATGTGGATCCAACCAAGATCCAACTCATTCGTGACTAGTCAGTCCTAACCACGCTCATTGAGCTTGAGAGATTCTTAGGCCTTGCTAATTTGTATTGCAAGTTCGTGTTGGGATTCTCCCATATTGCATGGGCCTTCAACAAAATAACCAGGGGTGGTGGTAAGGAAAATTTTGTGTGGGGATTTTCCCAACAACAAGAGTTCGATGATTTGAAGTAGTGATTGTGCTCATCCCTGGTGCTTTCATTACCTGACCTGCAACAACCCTTTGAGATCGAGACAAATGATTCATACTATGTTGTGGGTGCAGTTCTCACTTAGCATGAACACCCCATGGCCTATCATAGTGAGACACTATCATATGTCATCTGTAAGTACCCTACTTACGACAAATAAATGAACACCATTGTGAAAGTTTTCTTCCAGTGGAGGCATTACATTCTCGGGAAGGAGACAGTCATCCATACTAATCATAAGTCGTTGCAGCTCATGTAGACAGAAGGAAAATTGCAGAATGACCCCCATCATAAGTGGTCCACTTACTTGCAGCAGTTACACCTCAACATCAAGTATAAGAGAGGAAGTATCGACTGCATCATTGATTTCCTCAGTGGACCTCCAGTCGCACCACTCACCATGGTGCTAGACTCTTACAGACACAAGACCTTAAGATGGCCCCAACTCTATGAGAAAGTTCCTGGCTTCGCCGCCACTTACCATATGTTGGGAGAAAATACAGTTTTCGCTAATTTCCATGTTTAGGACGAGTTGTTAGTGCCATATGGGCCATCTCTATGTTCCATCAAGTGAGCGAGAAAATTTTATTTGGGAAGCCCACTATAGTCATATGAAAGGATACTTCAGCATAGAAAAGACAATGGTAGTGCTACAACAAAATTTCTATTGGTCAAATCTTTGACATGATGTTAGTAAGTGTATCAGGTCTTGCACTACCTATTCTATTTCCAAATTGACCACTAAGAAACAAGGCCTATACACCCGTCTTCCTACTCCTGACAGACCCTGGGAGTCCATCTCAATGGACTACATGTCAGGCCTTCCGTTCACCAAGTGGGGAAACGATTTTGTTTTTTTGGTTGTTGATCACTTTTCCAAGATGACGATTATTATCACTTGCAAGAAGAGAATCACAACAAAGGCCACTGCCAAGCTCTTCTTTGAACAAGTATGGGTACCTTTTTGGATACCACATCGAACCATTATCTCGGATCAAGACAATCGGTTCCAAAACACATTTTGGTCAAGCCTCTAGTCATTGCTAGACACCAAGATCATCAAATCCATTGTCTTCCACCCCCAGAAGAATGGCCGAACCGAGGTCTTCAACCCGGTGATCATGCATATCCTGCACATGTACAATTCTAAGCACCCCCACACATGGGATGAGAGTCTTCTCTATGTTCAACACAGCTGCAACATATCCATACATAGCTTAATTGACCACAACCCATTTCAAGTGGGGGTGGGATTTCAACCATTGGGTCCCATGGATGTTGCACTACCCCTTGCGGCCACCCAGGAAGACTCATCCCATGCTCAAACTAAAGATAAAAAATCCATCCAGTTCATTGAGAGAATATGACTCATCCACCAATAGGTTCAGGATATTTTACAGAAGTCCAATGCCAAGTATAAGAAGCTCCATGATCAACACCAGGTGCCACACAAGTTTTAGGTGGGAGACAAAGTTTGGTTGCACTTGTAGAAAGAACGCTTTACAGAGCCCCATCGAAAGCTTTGTCCACTCATCTATGGATCTTACACCATCACCAAGGATGTGGGTGACAATGTTTTTGAGATCAACATTCCCCCCTTCCTTGGCTTGCATCCAGTGTTAAATGTGGATCTCCTTTGGCCATATTTCCACCATTATTGGACACCTCAAAGATAACATAATAGTTGACAGCAACATAGCTCAACCCTGACTACATGGAACATGAATCCATTGATCATATCATGGACACATAGTTCAAGGGTAGTCGCTAGCAGAGGATCCATCTTTATGGGTTGTCAAAGCAAGGCAACTCCTGCACCAAGGAAAGTGTCTCACATGGGATCAAATTCAACAAAAATTTCCTCAACTGATGGGGCAACTCAATGAAATGGATACCATTGCTTCCTAAGGGGGGAGTATTGACCCAAGTGGATATCAGTGGACACCCACCTATTCCAACTAACTCGTCTTGGTATTTTTTCAGTTTGGCATTTTTTTCCTAGTTTTCGGGTCTTGAACTTTTGGGGTCGTTTTGAGGCCCTAAACAATGTTTTTAGGGCTCGCCACAGTCAAAATGTAAATTGAGTCAAATTTTGATAGAATAATGTGTAGTCCTCGGATAAACCTTTCTAATTGGTTATCGCGTGCCTAAAACGGAGATCATATGCAAAAGTTATGACCCCGAGAAGTTGATGTACCAACTTACCCTTGGGGCCCACAAGACTTTTGGTGTTCCATCTCCTAGGGTTAGGTTTTTGGATATCTAGGGTTTTGGAATTCATGTTTATTGTAAAAATGATTCCAAAGCCTCATTGTACTCATCTTGTTGCGAATGAGAACAACCATATCATACTTATTTATTGTTGTATCTATGTTATTGTTGATTATGTCTCTGTGTTAATAATAATAATAATAATAATAATAATAATAATAATAATAATATGTGTTCATTTCATTCTTCTCATAAAATCCAAATCAAAAATGGAGTTACAAAATGGGAGTTGCAGCGAGTTGTGACACTAATCTTGTAGCATGGAGTTGTAGTGTAGGAGTTGTAGCGAGTTTCAACAACAATCTTGTAGCGTGATCCGACAATTTCTAAGACTTTGATCCAGTGATCTGACGATCACAATGAGATCTATGATTATTTTTCTCACGCCTTATTGGAGGCAATCCTAATAAAAGATATTATATGCCCTGAGAGACGATCTTTTGGCCTTGCTTTCATTCACTTGAGAATGGATGACAATGATCTATAACTTTTATAAAATATTCCTCAAGGACTATGTAATGAAGGATCTGTGAAGCATCCCCCTTGCTAAGATTTTTATACCAGATCCTTGGCACCTGTTGTATTCTATTAAAGCACCAGGTTTGACCCTTTCTTATTGTATTTATAACACATTAACTTATTTTTGAGGTTCAATTGTAAAGGTATTCTAATGATATCTTCATGGAGTGAACAAGCCCTTCACTTATGTTCAATTGTTTCTTCTATTAATGGATGCCAGTAACATAATTCAACATAAATGTTTGTTAAGATATTGATATGAATACATAAACATTAATCAAGTTCTCGGTGACCATATTTATCCTCTTTCCATCAATGCCAACAACATACACCATGTCCAATATTGACCATATTGACCCCCTTTGATATCAATCCCACCACCATAACACCATTTCCAACATTCTCCCCATTTGGCATTGATGGAAACAAAGTAAACCCCCTTATTTTAATTGAGTTTTATTGTTTACTCTCCCCCTTTGACAACAATGGAAAAAGGGACAATTCTCTACTCCCCATGTCCATGTACTCCTCCTGTTGATGAAACATATGCAATTCAATTAGATATGGATATTAGCCCTAATTTCAGTCTAAGGTATTCAAAAGTACTCATGGGTAAAGGTTTTTGTGAATATATCTGCAATCTATTCTTTAGTATCCACATATTCCACTTTAACAAAGTTTCGAGAGACCTATTCCCTTTATCTTTGTTATCACTGAAATTTCGTCCGCACAGGGTGACAAGAACTCCGCATCGTCAACACAGAAAAACAGTCATTCATGGCACAAGGATTAACTCCACAGCACAGCAAAAGGGTCAAAACTATGCAAAAAATGGCCAAAAAATTAAAAAGCGCGATGCACCCACTGGGCGCACGCGCGCGCGCAACATCTTCGTATTTGGAGCGCATATGCGCGGCTGTGGGGTGCAAAACCCGCGCGCCTGCCAAACAGCGCATTTATGAAGTTGGTCGGCCTCCCAACCACTAATGGATCGTCTCCCAAGTCGATTTGACATCAAATCCGAGCTCAATCTTCGTGGGGAGGCTGGTCAAAGACCTAATTGTGCCCTAAAGAGCCTCTTTTCACATTCAAAAGAGGTTGCATAATAACCCAATGCTTGGCTATAAAAAGCCATGAA
>SNQJ01S0034332.1:0-36029 GCA_010110895.2 Picea sitchensis | reverse complement strand
GCAGTTTACCTTTGTATTTTCTAGATCCCTTCTTCAGTCTCTTGACAAATTTTTCTTCAATTTCATCGAGCTCAGAATCCTCATTCTTGTCTGCCTTAAATGATGCTTCTCTGGAGGTTGGTTTATCTTTAACTATTATCATTCCATATGCAGTCAATGTTCCTAGAATTTGATCAAACTCCAAGGTTTTTATATCATTTAGTTCTTCTATAGCAGAGACCTTCAGATTGAACCTATCTCGGAGAGATCTCAAGATTTTTTGAATTAAAGAAGGTTCCTCAATTGTTTCACCAAGTGATTTCATTGCATTTACCATTTCTTCTATTCTCAGGAAGCATTTTCCAACAGTTTCATCTTCCTTCATCTTCATTTGTTCAAACTGTATTCTGTAGATGTGAAGTTTGGAATCCTTTACCTTCTCATTACCTTCATAACTGCTAATGAGTTTGTCCCACATTTCTTTGGTAGTTCCTAGGTGCATAACTTTTATGAATTCTACTTCTGCAAGTCCACTCAAGATAGAATTCATAGCCTTAGCATTGAAGCTAAATTCTAGCTTATCATCCTTATTAGCTAGTACAACTGGCATTACATAACCAATATCTACCACATCCCAGACATCTGCACCTAAATCCATTATGTAGGTTCTTATTCTAACTTTCCAAAAGGCAAAGTTTGTTCCATTGAACAGAGGGGCCTTATTGGTTGAATTTCCTTCATGGATTGACATGTTTAAGCTCTAGGATCTCACCTTAGACAAAAGGGGTCGGCTCTGATCTTCATGGCTTGACATGCTTAAGCCCTAGGATCTACCCTGGATAAAAATGACTCTGATACCAATTATTGGACAAATGAGGTGACCAGTTGTTACCTGCTTAAACAATTATGCTTCTTGAAACCTTTGCTGAGACACTAAACGATGATCACAATAATGAAAGGAAATAATCAATGGCACATTCACATCAGTCACATATACGGTGTCACAGAGACACTCTAAGGAAACCCACATACAGGGCAAAACCCTTTATTTATATGATAAGTAATGGTTACAATATTTACAGTATCATACATATGAGAACCAACTCATAATGAGGCTACAACAAGTTGTAGCTGCAACTTCATTGGTACCCCAACTCTGTTTTCTCTAGAATCTACTAGAAGGAAGCACCAATTCCCCGGTTTCTCTAGCACCAACTAGAAGGAAGCACCAACTCCCCTGAATGTTTCCAACACCAACTAGATGGAAGCACCAACTTCCGCTAATTATACATGCACCAACCTTGCATAACAGAGTAACAAGAGTTCTCCCTTGCACCAATCTCTGCCACCCTGGTTTCTCTGGATGCAACCAGATGGAAGTTACAACTCCCTGGTGTTCAAGAACCCACCTGAACCTCTGCTGAGGAAAACAGTCCTCCCGAGAACCTCCCAACCACCCTGAAATATAAACTCTTTCACAAATTTATTACAGTGATATGGTGTTCAACGATGGCTTACCAGTCTTTATCATTGTTTGCATTCGTTGCTCTTGTTCGTCTTCATTGCATATATCACTTGCGCTGTCTGGTCTTCTTTCGCTTTTATACCTGTGCGCCATCTCCATTCTCTGCATTAAATTCTCTTCAGGGATATTCAGTTGCCGTGACTTTTCTCTTTTTTCACACCTGAATCAACTTTACCAACAATCACAACAACCTCCAACAGCAGCAACAACCCCATCTCTTCTGTACCGTGTATATATAACTTATGCATCTTTTGTGCATGCATTTTTTGCAATGCCTCTGCATGCTAACTCTGCACCATTATCCTCCACCTCTCGAGTGCTCTGTCTGATTATCATTGTGACTCTTCATCTTCTCTGGCCATTTTCCCATGTTCAACATCACCGGATGTTATGTTGAGATTCTTTTCAGCCTCTCTCTGCAGTTGAGACTCTTCGCCAATACACCAAAGAACATGGATCGTTGATTCGGAAGCTCCATCTCTGAGCTTCACTTATCGCTTACTTTGGAGTGACCAGAATTCCATCGGCGAACATCGATGCGAGATCACCTAAAAGATCCTCGACCATCAATACCAAAGGAACGCGGATCATTGATTCGAGCTCCATCTCTGGAGCCACTTATCGCGACTTGGAGCGACGAATCTCCATCGGCGAACAGTTGAGATGCGATCAATGATGAGATCAGGACTTTTGATTCATCAATATCATGAACCGTCGACGTATCGATGAAGACTCGACCGCCACGAGAAGACGAAGAGTCTCAAATTCCATAGAGGTTGAGGAATCTCAGTATGACATCCATTGATGCTGAACGTGTGGGAAAAATGGCCAGAGAAGATGAAGAGTCACAATGATAATCAGACAGAGCACTCGAAAGAGGTGGAGGATAATGGTGCAGAAAGTTAGCATGCAGAGGCATTGCGAACACCGTGATGCACAAGGTGCATAGAATCTATAAATACACCGTACAAAGAAGAGATGGGGTTGTTGCCGCCGTTGGAGGTTGCTGTGACTGTTGTTGGTAAAGGAGATTCATGTGTGAAGAAGGAATATAATGCAGCAGCCTAATATCACGTAAGATGAACCGTATGCAGAGAATGGAGATACACGAAAGCATAAAAGCGTAAGACCGGTATTACGCAAGTGTGATGTGGAGAAGAAAGGCAATGAGGCGCACAGAAAGCAACGGAAATGCGTAAGAACAATGATAAGACCGGTAAGCCATCGTTGAACACCATATCACCGTAATAAGTTTATGTAGAAAGTTTTATATTTCGTGGTGGTTGGGAGGTTCTCGAGGATCAAGCCCTCAGAGGTTCGTGGGTTCTGAACACAGAGTTGTAGTTTCCATCCGTTGCATCTGTGAGAAACCAGGGTGGCGGTGGTGGTGCAAGGGAGAACTCTTGTTCCTCTCGTTATAGGTTGGTGCATGTATAATTGGAAGTTGGTGCTTCCATCTAGTTGGTGTTGCTCATTCGGAGTTGGTGCTTCCTTCTAGTTGGTGCTAGAGAACTGTGGAATTGGTGCTTCCTTCTAGTGGGTGCTAGAGAAAACAGAGTTGGTGCTCTCAAATAGTTGTACTTTGCAACCGACGTCAGAAGTCTTCATTACGAGTTGGTTCTCATATGTATGATAATCGTAAATATTGTAAACCATTACTCTATCATATAAATAAAAAGAGGTTTTTACCTTGCATGGGTTTCCTTAGGAAATATCCGCCTCTGCGGTTTCTTATATATGTGACTGATGTCGAATGAGCCATTGATTATTTCCTCATTATTGCATCAGTGTCTCAAAGAAGAGTTTAAAAGAAGATAATTGTTTAAGCAAGGTAACAACTGATTCACCCCTCATTTGTCCAACAATTGGTATCATCGAAGTCACCCTTTTATCCAAGGGTAGATCCTAGAGCTTAAAACATGTCAAGCCATGAAGGAAACTCAACCAATAAAACCCCTATTCACTGGAACAAACTTTACCTTTTAGAAAGTTAGAATAAGAACCTACATAATGTAATGAGGTGCATATGTCCGATGGTAGAGGACCCATATGTAAAGCCAATTGTGCTAGCTATCAAGGATGACAAACTAGGAATTTATCTTCAATGCTAAGGCTATGAATTCTATCTTGAGTGGGTTTGCATAATGCAATTTGTGGAAAGTTATAAATTCCAGGAACTCCGCCAAAGAAATGTGGGACAACCACACCGCTATGAGGGTAATGAGAAGGTAAAGGATGCAAAGCTTCAAACCTACGTAATACGAAATGTACCAAGATGAAGGAAGATGAAACTGCTTTGGAAAATAATTGAGAGTAGAAGAAATGGTAAATGCAATGAAATCACTCTGAGTGAAATAATTGAGGAACCTTCTTTAGTTCAAAATCTTGAGATCTTCCCGATAGGTTCAACCCAAAGGTATATTCTATACAATAACTTAATGATCTGAAAACCTTGGCAGCTTTGACCAACTTCTCGTAACATTGACTACATATGAAAATGAGAATAGTTAAAGATAAACCCACTCCAGAGAAGCATCATTTTAAAGTAGATAAGAATGAGGATTCGGAGCCCGATGAAATTGAAGCAAAATTTGTGAAGAGACTCAAGAAGGGATCCGACAAATACAAATGTAAACTTCCCTTCAAATGTTTTAACTCGGTGGTAGGATAGGTAATTTTTAAAATAAATGTCCCCACAAAAGGAAAGGATCAGACTTTGTGATGATGAGGAAGTACAAACACGTAAATTTCTTTAAAAAGAATACCTTTAAGAAAAAGTCTATGTGCAAACAATGATGATGATCCCTCGATGAAGAGGATAATGATTCATCTATTGGAAGATAAAACTAAATGACTTCACACTTATGGCCAAAAGAGAATTATGATAATCAAAGCACATGCAATAATGAGGATGATGAAGGTTTGGTTGACATGGAAGGAGAACTTATCAAGGCATTGGAAGAGATTGACAGATCAAGAATCAAGAACAAAAAGCAAGGACAATTGTTAAAATAGTTCGAGAAAGACAAGAAAGAACCTGATGAATACCTTGTCCCACTAAAAGTAGAATTAAGAGGCAAAGAAAATCAAGAGATTCTGAAACGCTGAATCCATCTAAAAAGAAGGAAATGTGTGAATCATTAGAACAAGAAGTAGTGAAAACAAGGAAAGAAATGGAGAAATTTCAAGCCTTGTATAATCGTAATCAGTCATATCAAAGCCTTAGAAGGATTTCATTAACCACCATTCTGAATCGGCAAAGGAATCCCAAGATGAAAACCGGTTTGGGGTATGAAGAAGGATCGTGCTGGGAAGCCACGAATTGAAGAACCTATCAAGTTTGTCAAAAGCACAACCAATGATCATAACAAACCTCAACAAAGGAAGACAATTAGCCACCCAAGACGAGTAAATAAAAAGGTGCCGTGTGATTGAACAAGAACAAAGAAACAATGTTCTTTCTACTAAAGATGTCATCGCTAGAAGAAAGAAATCAATTTGTTCAAAGAAGACAACCATTTTCTGTGTACAAAGAATTTTTCTACTATTGTTTCTATTGTTCTAACTTCACACAAAGTTGTAAATTGTTCCTTAAGACCTAGAAATGAGCAATTAAGATTTCAAAGGAATAACATTTCCAACAAAGAATGATACCAAGTAATAATCATATTCATATACCGCAAATTGCCAAAATAAACCGACACATACAACTGTGGAGGGAAAAGAAACAATCAACAAATAATAAGTAGGCAACACTGCAAACAATAAGTTTGACTTATTGAATAATGAGGTTGAATGCCACACTTGTCATAACTTTGGACATAAATCTATCGACCGTTGGTTAAGGAACTATGAACCGATTCGAAATCTCCCCGCTGAAAATGTCGTTTTGGAAGAAGAAGGAAAGTAACAAGTGGATTAGTATTATCTACTCAAAGAAAAATGAAACCCTATATATGACAAGTGGTTGCTCCAAACACATGACAGGGAGAGACAAAGGCAAGTTTCTATCGCTAAGTGAAAGTAAATCGTGAACCGTAACCTTGGAAATGATGCTCCGTGGAAAATAAAAGGAAAGTGGGATGGTGAGCTTTAAGTAATGGAAAAGGAAAATCCCAAGATGTTCTAATTATGTGGATGGTCTGAAACATAATTTGCTCGTTGTAAGTCAAATGTGTGACAGGATGTGAAGTGGTGTTCACAACCAAGGAATGCAAGATAAAGTCAGTAAACTCAAGACAAGTAGCGGCCAAATACCAAGGACGTAAAATAATGTATATGTTGAAAGAAAATAGAGAAGAATGTCATCTAAGAAAAACATGATGAAAGTTGGTTATGGCATAGGAGACTTGACATCTAAACTTTGACCACTTCTTAATCAAACTCAAACCTCGAGGCAGTAAAAGATAATCCGATAATATCAAAGCCCCAAAATTCAAGCAGGCAAACCCCGCCAAGTGGAAGCAAAGAACAGACACAGCTTTAAGTCCAACAAATTTTACTTTAAACAGAGAAACCACTCCAACTAGTTCATATGGATTTATGTGGACCATCACACAGGAGGCACAGGAAAGAAAACTACTCTTCATGTTGATTATCGATGATTACTCCGTGACTTATTTGCAGTAGCCTTTCTCAAAGAAAAAGGCGAAGCATTTGAGAAGTTTAAGATATTTGAGAAGTTTAAGCTATTTAAGTCTCTAACTGAGACACAAACAGGGAAAAGGTTAAAGGAAGTAAGATCAAATCAGGGAGGAGAGTTTATGTCAAGAGATCTAAGGAATTCCCGATGAGCATGGGATCAAGAGAATACATTACTACCAAGAACTCCACAACAAAAATGGAGTAGTTGGAGAGGCAAAACAGAATAGCTGCGAAATGGCCGTCAATGATGAATGAGAAAAACATTGGTCAAACTCCATCGGTAGAAGCAATGCACACAACAATTCATGTTCTTAACAAAGCTCACTTCAAACCACAAAGTGACAAAACACCTTATGAATTATGGTTTGAAGACCCGCCTCAATCAAACACCCCGTGAGTCTTTCTGAGTAAATGCTACATAAAGAATAATGATGAAAACCTAATATGATGACAGAGTGGATGAAGGTATTTTCTTAGGTATGCTACAAACAGTAAAGAAAACAGATGCTATAATAAGAGGTTATCGTGCATAAAATTGTTGTCTGTATTGATGTAAAAATCGATGAAGGAATCCCCGCAAGAGAGATGTACGCAGACGAGCTCCTACGTAAGACACGTTTTAAAGATGAAGATGAACAGGTCCAAGAATCAAAAACGAAGACTCTGAATCATATGAAGACCTGCATAACTCGCATACTCAAATCAGAAGTCAACTACAAATTCCTCCTCCGTAATCATTCAAAAGAATAATCCCACAAGTCAGATAATGGGAGCAAAAGACAAAGGTGTACAAAACCGTGAGAAATCTAATCGTCTCACCAAAAATCCTTCATCATTCCTCATATCCATGTTGGAACCCAAGAATTTTAATGAAGTTAGCATAGATGATCACCGGGTTAAAGCAATGAATGAAGAACTTGATCGATTGAGAAAAACAATAATGGGAGATGGTTCAAAGACCAAGGAAAACGCTATCGTCTACAAACGGATCTTTAAGAATAAGATGAATGAGCAAGGACAAGTTATCAAGAACGTTTATATTAGTCCTCAGAAGAAGCTATGCTCGATAGAAGGATCTGATTTTGATGAAACATTTGCTCGTAGCAAGATTAGAAGCTATAAGAATGTTTCTTTGCCCATGCTTGTCATAAAAGGTTTCAGTTCACCAAATGGATGTCAAGTCATCCTTTCTCAATGGAAATTTAAGTGAATAATTCTATATGGAAAAACCAGAAGGTTTCAAATTGTCCGATAACCCCTAACTTAGTATGCAAGTTGAAGAAATATTTATATGGTTTAAAACAAGCCCCTCGATCCCGGTAATGTGACCGGATAATGATCTCAAAGACAAAGGGTTCAAGAGAGGAACAACCCACAACAATCTATATATTAAGACAAAGAATAATGATTTTGCTCATCAGACCGGCTCCAGAGATGAGCCATCATCTTTGGATGTAATTAGGATCAATTGGTACAATGTTTTTCTTTTGCCATGGAGTTTGAATTTGAAAATGTCTATGATAGGAGAACCTCCATTTTCCTCGGTCCGCAACTACCGTGAGGCCCGATGGAATCTTCATTTCAAGGAAAATATTTAAGAGAAATGTTGAAAAGGTTTCAAATGGAAGATTATAAAACCCGTAAGTACACTTCCATGGCAACCGTGATGTAATTCAAGCAAGGATGATGATTCACCCCGATGTTGATCAAAGCTCATATCGACAACGATGAAAAGTCTCATAGGCCATCACAACATCTCGCATTACAATGCATGTTGTAGGAATGGTAGGAAAGATATCAGTCGCACTCCAAACAGTAGTCATTTGCAAGTCGGGCCAAAAGAATATTCGTGATACTTAAAAGAAACAATGACTTATGGTCCTGCGGGTATCCCGTCCCAGAAATCAAAGTCTTCAGTTGACTGCTTATTCAGATGCAGATTGGGAAAATTGTGTTGATGAGAGAAAAAGCACCAGTGGAGGAGCATTCTTCTTGGGTAACTCCTTAGTAGCGTGGCTTAGTAAAAAGAAAGGTTATATTTCTTTATCAACCACAAAGGCAGAGTACATTGCAGCTTCTACCTGCTGCACATAGGTATTATGGATGATTCATACACTTGCAGACTTAGAGGTAAAATATATTGCACCGATCCCAATTCATTTTGATAACACAAGTGCCATCAGTGTATCTAAAAATCTTGTCCTCCACTCCAAGACAAAACATATTTCCATAAAATGTCATTTTCTGAGAGAGCAGGTCACCAATCAAATTGTTCAGGTCCATTACATTCCCACTACAGAACAAATTGCATACATCTTTACTAAGCCCCTAGCCAAGACACCGTTTGAATATCTCAGATAGAAGTTGGGTGTCATTTCGTTTCACACCTAAAAGAGTCCATCTTGTTAGGGGGAGATTTGTATTGTTTGAATATCTAAATGCCTCCTAACATTACTGTAATAGCTCAGGGGGAGCATGTCTCTTCTTTGACATTGATGTCAAAGGGGGAGAAAAGAATTTGGGTGCCTTAGTTGCCATCAATGCCAAAGGGGGAGATTGTTGGCAAATGTTTTACAGAAAGCATAAGCTTGTCATTGATGGTAAGTACAGCAGTAATGATGGCTTGAGTACAACACCGATGATCAACAGGCAAATAGAATATGAGGCCAGGAAGATCGAATGATCGAAGGAAACGCAGGCAAGTACAACAATGAAGATGGCAGGATCAGAGTGTGCATCGATTGACAAACAGGAACAACGTAGGCTCAGGAGGAATTAGCGCAGAGCCAAAATTCTTCCAAGTAAAAGGGATGTGTAAGCTTGGAGGATAAGCGTCATTGATCGTTGGATCCCATCCTAAATTCCCGACAGCATGAGGGCCGTCAGATATGAATAAAATCAAGAAGAGCGCGCGCGGAAGAGGAGGATAGATCTCAGGCATTAGATCTGAGCACAGGATCCAACCACCGTTGGATCGGGGAAAACCTGCACAGTGTTTAAAGTGCAATGAGAAAATGGGCTCACACAATCCCGAAAGCAGGAGGACCGTCCATCCCAAGGGGTTATGTGGATTGTTGATCCGACTCCCTGTCGGGGTTTCAAGGATCGCGAGTTGAAGTTGTCAAAGAACATTGACAACAAGAATGTCGATTTCGCAATATGCGATATCGCGATGCAATCGCAGCCATTGAACCGAGAATGAGATCTGGACCATTGATTTTATTCATGAGGCATCGGGGATCGGGACTTTGAAATGACAATGTCACTTGACATCAGGAATGTCGATTTCGCGATATGTGAAATCGCGATGTAATCTGAGCCATCAGATTAAGGTTGAATCTAAACCGTTGATTCCAGTCAATGAAGAGGCATCGGGGATCGGAATTTTGAAGTGACAAAAAAACTTGACATCAGGAATGTCGATTTCACGATATGCGATATGGCGATTCAATCACAGCTGTTAAATCAAGTTCATATCTGGACCATTGGTTCAACCCCATCTCGGAGTTTCGTTGATCGCGACTTGGATATTCGAGATGATTCATCTCCAGATTCACGAGATGTGAGATCGCGATTTAATCGTGGACCGTTGGATCAAGAGGATGCGTGGCGAAAGATCAGAGCACCATAAAGCCCCATCTCAGAGTTTCGCTGATCGCGACTTGGAGAGTCGAGATGATTCATCTCCATATTCACGAGATGCGAGATCGCGATTTAATCATGGACCGTTGGATCAAGAGGACGCGTGGTGAAAGATCAGAGCACCATAAAGCTCCATATTGGAGTTTCTCCTATCGCAACTTGGAGTTACGAGCACCTCCATCTAAGGATCAGCGAGATGCGAGATCACAAAAAGATCATGACCGTCAATACACCAAAAGAACGTGGATTGTTGATCTGAGCTCCATCTCGGAGCTTCACCTATCGCGACTTGGAGTGACAAGAATCTCTATCGAAGGAACAGTGAGATGCGATATCATGAAAAGATCCTGACCATCAATACACCAAAATAACGTGGATCGTTGATCTGAGCTCCATCTCGGAGCTTCGCCTATCGCGACTTGGAGTGACGAGAATCTCCATCGAAGGAACAGCGAGATGTGATATCACGATGAGATCAGGACCGTTGATTCATCAAGATCATGAA
This sequence comes from Picea sitchensis, assembly GCA_010110895.2. Classification (NCBI taxonomy): domain Eukaryota; kingdom Viridiplantae; phylum Streptophyta; class Pinopsida; order Pinales; family Pinaceae; genus Picea; species Picea sitchensis. Next base: position 25,734 of record SNQJ01S0034332.1, on the reverse strand, counting down.
CCGTCGATCAGGGTCGATGAAGACTCGACTGTCACAGAGAAGATGAAGAGTCTCAACTGCGAGAGAGGTTGAGGAATCTCAACATAACATCCAGTGATGATGAACGCGTGGGAAAACGGTCAGAGAAGCTGAAGAGTCACAATGATAATCAGACAGAGCACTCGAGAGGTGGAGGATAATGGTGAAGAGTCAGCATGCAGAGGCATTGTGAACATTGCATGCACAAGGTGCACAGAAGCTATAAATACACGGTACAGAGAAGAGATGGGGTTGTTGTTGTTGTTGGAGGTTGTTGTGATTGTTGTTGGTAAAGGAGATTCAGGTGTGAAGAAGGAGCAGAGTGCAGCAGCTGAATAGCACAGAAGAGGAACTGTGCAGAGAATGGAGATAGCGCATAGAGCATAAAAAGCAGAAGACCAGACAGCGCAAGTGATGTGAGCAGAAAGGCAATGAGGCAGGCAGAGCAATGAAATGCAGCAGAACAGTGATAAGATTGGTAAGCCATTGTTGAACACCATATCACTGTAATAAATTTCTGTAGCAAATTTTTATATTTCAGGGTGGTTGGGAGGTGCTCGGGAGGACTGTTTTCCTAAGAGGTTCAAGTGGGTGCTTGAACACAAGGAGTTGTAGCTTCCATCTGGTTGAAGCCAGAGAAACTAGGGTGGCAGGGTGGTGCAAGGGATAACTCTTGTTATCTGTTATACAGGTTGGTGCCTGTATGATTGGAAGTTGGTGCTTCCATCCAGTTGGTGCTAGAAACATTCAAGGAGTTGGTGCTTCCTTCTAGTTGGTGCTAGAGAAACCAGGGAGTTGGTGCTTCCTTCTAGTGGGTGCTAGAGAAAACAGAGAGTTGGTGCTCTCAGCAAGTTGCAGCTTGCAAAATTGAGGTTGTAGACTCATTATGAGTTGGTGCTCTTATGTATGATACTGTAAATATTGTAACCATTACTTATCATATAAAGAAAAAGAGGTTTTGCCCTGTATGGGTTTCCTCAGGAAATATCTGTCTCTGTGTTTCTCATATATGTGACTGATGTTGAATGTGCCATTGATTATTTCCCTGCATTATTGTGATCATCATTTAGTGTCTCAGAAAAAAGTTTAAAAGAATCATGATTCACCCCCCCCCTCTCAGCTGTCCAACAGAAAGAACCGTTGTCTTCTTTGGAGTAGAGGTTTTTTTTTTCTTGTAAAATTTCTTCTTGTATTGGGATTTATCCATTTTATGGCCTTTTTGGTTGTAGGCTTCTTCATCATCACTATCCTCCTGCTTGTGATAGGGACATTTGTTAGCAAAGTGTATGATTATTCCACAATTGAAACATTTGAAGGGTAAGTTTCCTTTATATTTTCCATATCCTTTCTGGAGTTTTCTTATAAAGTTGGCCTCTTCTTCATATAATATATCTGATTGATTTTCACTTTGCATGTGCTTATGGTTCCTTGCTTCTTTTGATGCTTTAAAGGTTGTTTCCCTTTTTGATGAATTTTCTTTCCTGGTTCTCATTTCATAGGCTATAAGAATCCCATGAATTTCATCCATTGTAAGGTTGTCAAGGTCTTATCGATATTCCAAGGTAGATACCTTGGCATCATATCTTATTGGTAATGATCTCAACACCTTTTGGACAATAATCTTGTATTTTATCTCTTCTCCCAATGCTTTGATTGAATTGACTATTTCATCCACTCTTTGAAAATATTCTGCAATGTTTTCTTCCTCTTTCATTTTCAGACTCTAAAACTTCCCTCTGTGTGTTTGAAGTTTAGCTTGCTTGACCTTTCCATATCCTTCATAGATGATCTTTAGTTCATCCCAAATTTCCTTTGTTGATTTACAGTGCATCACTTTTACAAATATAGGATTTGCTAATCCTTCAAGAATAGCATTAACAACTCTTGAATTGTCATTGCATAGCTTCTTTGCAACAATATCTGTAGGTGGAGTAGATGGAGCACTGTAACCATTTTCAACATATTTCCAAACATCGCATCCAAGGGCCATCGGATAGCTTTTCATTCTTATACTCCATAAAGAATAATCATTTCCTTTAAACAATGGTGCTCTGTTGGAGGACATTTCTTTTTGCCGATCCATTTGATCTCTTCAGAATCTACGTTCGAGTGCTTAAATTGTGGTGAAGGTAGCTGCTCCAATTGTTGAAATATTGGCCAATATTGAGAGGGGGGTGAATCAATATTTTTTCTTCTTTTAAAATTTTAACAATTATTAAATAAAAATTTGATTAATCATAACAATTGATCAACAAGAATGTACTGAATACAAAAATTGAAATATAGCAATAACAAGTACAAGTTACAATTGTGTGAGAGACACCAATCTCTCTTCTTATAAGCACCAACTCAAGGAGACACCAATCCCTTGGTTTCATAGCACCAACTCCCTTGTTTCAGAGCACCAACTCCCTTGTTTTAGAGCACCAACTCTAGGAAGCACCAACTCCCTTGTGAAACAGGCTTTAACCTACAGAGGACTACAATCCTCCCGAGCTCCTCTCTTCCACCCTCACTTCATTTGTATGTTTCAGGTTTCATATACTTCATTGGACTCTGCTTTTGTTTTTAATCTTATGAATTATACCACATAGACACTTTCCTTCTTACCAGTTTTCTCTATTTATATAGTCTCTCAAGAGGTATTTGATATCGAAACAATGTGAATATTTGTAAAAGAACAAATGAACCAATGTGTCTTTTTAATAATAAAACTTTGCACCTCTTCATTTAATTAACACAAATGATGACTTTTCTATTTATTAGTCAATTTTAATTTAAAAAGGTGTCCAAATCAGATAGTGATTTTCGTATGAAGATTCTAGAGCGATGAAAAAAAAAATTAAAATTCTACGACATGGGTTTTGTGTAGACAGGTGGAGTTGTAGCGAGTTGCAACACTCATCCTGTAGTGTGGAGTTGCAACATAGGAGTTGCAGTGAGTTGCATCACTAATCTTGTAGCAAGGAGTTGGAGTGTGGGAGTTGTAGTGAGTTGCAACACTAATCTTGTAGCATGGAGTTACAACGAGTTGTCACACTAATCTTGTAGCATGGAGTTGCAGTGTAAGAGTTGCAATGATTTGCAACACCAATTATGTAGTGCGATCCGACAATTTCTGAGACTTTGATCCAGAGATCTAACGATCACAATGAGATATCTGATGATTTTTCTCACACATTCTTGGAGGAAATTCTCATAAAAGATCTTATATGCCTTGAGAGATGATATTTTGGCCTTGCTTTAATTTACTTGAGAATAGCTGACAATGATCTATAACTTTTATAACAAGATTCTTCAAGGACTAAGTAATGAAGAATCTTTGAAGCATACCCTTTGCTGATATTTTTATACAAGATCCTTGACACATGTTGTATTCTATTGAAGCACTAGATTTGACCATTTTTATTGTATTTAGAGCACAATAACTTCTTTTTGAGGTTCCATTGTAAAGGTCTTCCAATGATATCTTCATGGAGTGAACAACTCCTTCACTTCTGTTCAATTACTTCTTTTGTGAATGGATTCCAGTAACATAATTCAACATAAACTTTTTTCTAGGATATTGATATGAATACATAAACATTAATCAAGTTTTTGGTGACCATAATTATCCTCTTTCCATCAATGCCAAAATCATACAGTATGTCCAATATTGACCATATTGTCCCCCTTTGACATCAATGCCAACACCATGTCCAATAGTAGGTGTCCCTACGTTCTAGGAGACATGGTTTGAGTGGGTCATTTGACAGTTTGGAGTAGTTTTGAGCATACATGGATGATCCTTGTGTGATTCTAGGCCCAATAACACTTTTCTGGATGACATGCGGGAGATTTTTAATTTTAGCAGGTTTAGCTCTAGGCCCCAAATTCAAATTCTGAGAACGAATTATGGATCCTTGAGACATTCTAAGTATTTTGGACCTCTTCCAAGATGAAATTACACATATTTATTTTTTTACTAGGTTGAGCACCAGGGATCGCATGTTGATTCTGATTGTGGATCTGGATTCATTTTGGAAAATCGAATCCAATGAGTATAATATCATGGACATGCAGGAACTTTTTATTTTTAGCAATGTCTATTTTAAAACATTGGAACATGGCGGTGGTCTCTTAGTCATCCTGGGAAATTCTGAAAAGTTTGGATGAGTTTCAACAAGTTTTAAATTTTTGGGACTGGACGACTATTTTTGGAAGCTTTTATTTTTAGCAATGGTTGTCAACTCCAAAGGAGACAATTGGAAGGCTCGGATTTCAACATTTGGCATATTTTTAGGGTGATGTGGCATCTACATGGCATCATTTAAATAAGAGCACATTTTCCAAGGCATGAGCATTAAATGAAGAATTAATTAAAGTGAAGAGGACGCATAGGATGAGGTGGCAAACCAACTTACACGTGATTGAGACAATCAACGCTTAGTCACCATTAATTCTTCTTCACCTACTATAAAACCACTTTTCATGTATTAAAAGTCTATAAAACCACTTTCCCCTTTCCACTCTAACACCTCACTCACCTTTATCCTAACTCTACCCTCACTCACCTTTCCTAACTCTAAACCCACTTATCCATATCACTTTATTAAGTTAAAGTATGTTCACCTTTTAATATTAATTAATTAAAAGTGTATCCTCTTATTGTCTTTCTTATCCTAAACCCACTTTCCTTTATGCACACCCACAAACCCACCTAAGTATGCCCCCTTTTAATTAATTAATTAATTAATTAATTAATGTTCATTGTCTTATCTTATCCCTCTTAAATCCTACTCACACGTACTACTCCCTTTTTCTTCCCACCTGGTTACCTTTTCTTTTAATATAATCTATGTCCCCCCTTTAATAAAGTGTCCCCCTTTTTTTAATTAATGTGTCCCTTATGTCCCCCCTTTAATAAAGTGTCCCCTTTTTTTTTAATTGTGTCCCTTATGTCCCCTGTATACATGTGTTCCTCCTTTAAACAAGTGTTGCGTGGTAGCATAGTTCTTGCCGGGTTGAATTGGGAATAAATGCACAGGGATGGGAAAAAATAGCGGAGGCAGATGGAAACTGCAGTGGAGATGTGGCAAGTAGCATGAAGAACATGTGGTATCCATGCAGTAATTGACACGTGGCCTCTACAATCCCATTTATTTTTTGAAAGTATTTAATCTATTTTGCTATGTTGAAAATTTTTCTCTATTTTGTCTCTATATGTGGCAGGAATAAAAAAAATTATATTCAAATTAAATTCATACAATTTCTTGACATTCAGCATAGTGGAAGATAAAAATTTATGAGGACATAAATATAAAAGGAGATAAAAAATAGTTTAATTTGAAATATATCAAAAAATAATATTGCCTGGTACATATTCCTGGAAATTTAAATGCATTTGTCATATAGACTGGGATTGGGGCTCCCACAAACCATAAGCATAGTGGAAGATAAAAAATTATGAGGACATAAATATAAAAGGAGATAAAAACCAGTTTTATTTGAAATATATCAAAAAATAATATTGTTTGTTACATATTCCTAGAAATTTAAATGTGTTTGTCATATAGACTGGGATTGGGGCTCCTGCGGACCATAAGAGAAATATGTACAAGAAATATGACTATGTAAAGAAGAAGTGGTCGAGGATAGAGTGTAATACCTGAAAAGAATAAATTGAAAGGTATCAGTCTTTGGCTAGACATTTTTATTTAAAAAATTGGAATAACTGGGTTGATAAACAAAGAAGGATGTGATCAGTATAGACTTACAGTGATGGTACATATCACCCATTTTGTTATTTGCTTGTTGATGTCTTTTTATTGATGTCGTCGACGACTATTGGAATCGTGGAAACTGCATGTTTCCTTTCGTCGGCGACTTGCTTCAATTCTCTTTCAAGCCATTCTTCAATGTAGCTTCTCATTGGGGCGAAGTTGATCTCATTCCAGATTTTTATGTTGAAATTTTCCTTTTCTAATTCCCTAAAGTCGATAGAAAGATTACGTAGAGCCTGATCAATTTCCTCATTTTGTATCAAATAGTTGAGTAGCCAGTTTTCGACATCATCTTCAACATATTCAAGGATCTTGTAAAACTTTTCCAAAGACAAAACCTTAAAAATATCAACCTATTTATCGAAGGCATTCTTAGTTAAGGGAAAGGAGTTGACGATTAAGTTGGGGTCTTGGAAGTCGTTGGTCCTTCCGGCTAAGTCTATTATGGTCATATTTGTGAATAATTTTTCTTTCTTTTATATGGCTTGTTCACATGACTAGACAATGAGATGCAAGTTCTTCACTTTTTCTTTCCAGCATGCATTTAATTGAGAGATCTAGTTTTTGGATGGGAGATCTTGTTGTCTTCTTCTCGTTTTTGTCATGTTGTTGACAATGGTGCCAAAAGGAAGGACCGTGTCTAAATATAAATGTTCTTCATGTTTTAAATCCACCTGCAAATGTTCGAGCAAATTATGTGCCCTCATTCCAAGGGAAGTCATGGTTTGTGATGTTTCCCACCCCTCAATAACCAGTTCCATTCTTTTCTTGATATTATTCTCCACATATCCTCTACACGATGCGAGGAGGATGAAGGATCCTTTTAACTTGGTTGCAGGGGTGGCAAGCATGGCTATTGCCAAAGGATTGGAAAGCAATGGCATAGGAATCAAAGATTCTTCCAATTCCTTGACCCGGTGCTTTAGTCTGGCATTCTCGGCCTCAATGCCTCCAATGGAATCATCAAGAGAATCTACAATTGCTATGTGAAGTCGACAGATTTGGGACGGCTGCATTTTTGCAAGTTTAACCTCTAAACGAGATTTTCCTTTCTTATTTTTTACATCGTTTTTTTCAATAATTAATTTTTTGGACTGGCTGCCAAAAACAACACTCTGGAACATGAAGGATTCATCTTCGTCAAAATTTTTGGTATCAACTATGTCCATTGGATGACTATGTTGGATCGTATATCTGAGCTGATCAAGGTAGCGGAATACGCTATCCAAATCAGGCTCAAGTTCCATGTTCTCACTCTCAATTTTGGGCTCTTTTGCCTGTGCCACAATTTTTTTTCTTTTCTTGTCCACTGGAAGCTTGTGAGAACTATCAATTTTAGGGTGAGAAGGGTCGTTATCTCCTCTTTCGTTTGAATAATTTTGAGTTGCTTTGTTGTTGTGTTGGGCCGTTGGAGCGATGTTCCGGGATGTCGTACTTTTGGGAGTGTTATTCGTTAATTGAACACTCTTCTCACCGGGGCCTTTTCCCTATTTCTTGTACAATTCAATGGTGCTTTGCAGTGTGTCTAGGTCGTCGAAATCAGAATAAGGAGCGTTGTCATCAGTGTCTCTGTTTTCAGTCAGGTGTTTTTTGAAAAAATAATTTTCAAAGCCAAGTGTTTGTAAATGTTGTAAAAACAAATTTATTATGGTCAAACCCTATTAGGCTTTCAAAATATCTTAGGTTCAAGTTGCTAAAATGAGCTGCAAATTCGTCATTTTTGTTGACATTCCTCAACACAAAGTCCCTGACTTTCCAAGGCAGAGGAATGAACTATTTTTTTCTCTTCTCTTGGAATAGATGCAACTAGTAGTTGTATTTCCTTGCTACTTCTGTAACAAAAATTATGTCTGTAATGTGACATGGAAGGAGATAAGGTTTATCCCTGGAGCCAAAAATCCTTATAACGGTGTAATTATCCATATGTTCAAGTGCCCCCTTCCTGTCCAAAAACCTAGTTTCCTGGTCAAATATGCGGGGAGCATCTTCTCCTAACAACAAAACTTTGAAAAAAAACACAAAGCCATTAAAAACCTCATAAAAATAGTGGGAGGCCGTATGCTTCCACAAGGCCTGGTACCAGAACGTTACTAGGTCGAATTCCCAATTTACCTTATTGGACAAAGACAATTTTGGAAACTGGCAGCAATGTGCTATCACAAAAACCAAGTAGGATGACATATAAAATTTCTTCTCCTTTTTGAAGCTTGACAATTGGGAACATATTTCATGGGAAATTAGCTTACCCCAATAAAAAATGGCTTGTTCCTTGACTGTGAAATACAAAATATAAAGAGCCATGTGGGAAATAGTTGTTGTGGGCTCCTGTCTCGTTATTCTTGTAAACAGCCAAACAATTTCCTAGAATGGATTTCTAAATGAACTAACCTGCAAGCTTGTGATATCTTCAGGAACTTCCATCGGTTCTTCCAAGAACTAGGGCAAGAGGTCCAACCCATTATTATTATTTCTTAGGAACCTCTTGGAATCTTCTCCTTTGAATGTCAATGTTGGATGTGACAATCTTAACATTTGGCAGAAGACCTGAGGTGACAAAGAAACAGAAGAGTGGTCCCGCAGTGGAATAATTCTTTGGTCTGAAATATATTTATCAGTGCACCAAGAGACCAGCTCCTTACATTCAAAAACTTCAGGGACATAGCCTGCACGAGCAATCTGAGAGGTCCAAATTACTTCGTTCTAGGTGACAGGGGATGAGTAATAAGAATGTACCATTGAAAGTTATGGTCCTCACACCTGAAGATGTTCATTGTATCTCCACAGAATTGTTGTCGAGTTGATTCCATAGGTTTATGAGAACATTCGTTTGCTCCAGATGATGGTTGAAATGAACAGTTGGAGGTGATAATATAACTCTTTGCAAATGTTGGTTCAATGCTTATGAATGGGAAAGCTCCTCTAACCTTTCGCTCATTAATGACAATCTCTATGGGTGTTGCATGATGCGTTGTTAGCAGTAAATCTTACTTATTGCATATTTAGAAGTGCGAAGGTGGTGGGTACGGCGAAGAGCAATTAAGGATTGGAGGTTTCATGAACGTGCCAACCCGACGACTTGTGAACGACATTTCATGATTTTGAAATCAACACTCGGAAGGGATAATATAACCCTCCACAAATCTTGGTTTGAGATCTCCTCAAGCCTTTCGCTCATCAATGACAATCTATACGGTTCCTGCACAATGAGCTGTTATAATTAAAGCTCAATAATTTCATATTTAGAAATCAGATATATATATATATATAAACATATTTTTATTATAGACAAGTGCGAAGGTGACGGAGACGGGGAAGAGCAAGGAAGAAATGGCAAGGTCTGAAAAGCGGTCGTACGGGATTCAAAATAGGGTTACGGGGGATACTCAGGAGAGGTGAGTGTCCGATGGTCAAATTTTATGTATTAGAATTTTTTACTGCAAAACGTGTAAAATGGAAGAGAGCATAAATATGGGGCAGTTCAGCGGTCGGTTTGTATATTTGCAGAATTTTGGAAAAGTAGCTAAGTATGGAATAGGGAAACAGTTGGTCGCGCTCGTTTTCAGAATTGACGATTGAATATTTTGTGAACGGACCAACCCAACGACGTGCAAATGACATTCCATGATGTTTAATATTAACACTCGTAAGGGATAATATAACCATCCATAAATTTTGGTTTTATGCGTATTAATGGGAGATCTCCGCAAATCTTGGTTTTGCATTAACGCTTGCTAATTGCATAACTGGAAATAAGATCTTATATATACTTTCTAATTGATAATTGCAAAGGGCATGGGAATAGGAAACAACGATTAGGAATTGGATATTTCTTGAACCCACCAACCTGATGATCTAGGAAAGAAATTCGAACAAATCGAAAAGTATGAAAAGAGGACAAACGAGCTTCAAAATGGGGTGACAATAGTTCCACAGGAGACGTGAGGACCCGACGATCAAATTGTATGTCTCGGAAGTTTTCAGTGCAAAATATGTAGCATGGAAGAGGGGATGATGGGTAGAATATAATATGGAAGATGGTATGATGTGAGTCCGGTTGTAAATTTGTATATCGTGGAAGTCAAGGTACTGTTTGCAGGTCACGAAACAATAGAAGTGCAATTTAGAGCTCGCCTACCTAGGAATCCACAGTCGAAGAAGTGGTTGGGTAAGGAATGGGGAAGCGGTCGGTCGAAGTCGCGATATAAAAGCATGAGTGAAAATGTGAACTCACAATTCTACCAACCTGTGCAACTAGACATTTTAGGAAAAATGACTAAGTGACGAGAAAGATAAAGTATAGGGAAAAGAGAAATGGGAATTTGATTAAGTATAGAAGACGAAAAAGAAGGGTTAATATATTTACATCTGTAATAGATATCGCATTTCCTGTCAAGATATTTTCTTCATGTTTCTGGAGAAGTTATATACTTATTGCATATACTTGGAAATAAGTGAGAAGGTGGTGGGCACAGAAAACAATGACTAGGAATTGAAAATTTTATGAACCCGCCAATCTGACAATCCGTGAAAGAGATTGCAAGAAATGGTCGTGGAAAGCGGTCGAACGGGCTTCAAAATAGGCTAACAAGGGTTCCCGAGGAAATGTGAGGCCTCAATGGTCAAATTGTATTGATCAAAAATTTTGAGTGCATACTGTGTAACACAGAAGAGGGGATGATGTAGGAGTATGGAAGTCAATTTGTATATCACAGAAGCCAGGGGGCTGTTTGCAGGTCAAGGAACACTAGAAGTGCACTCCTCCTGTCTGGGAATCTGCAAGCGAAAAATTCGGGTAAGTATGGAATTGGAGGCGCGAAAGAGATTCCAAGAAATGGTGAAATATGGAAAGCAAACACAGTGGCTTCAAAATGGGGTGACAATAGTTCCCTAGGAGACGTGAGGACCCAAAGATCAAATTTCAGGTCTCGAAACTTTCGTGTGCAAACTGTGTATCACAGAAGAAGGTATGGTGTGGGAGTGCGGCAGTAAATTTGTATATCACGGAGGTTCGGGTGTTGTTTGCAGGTGACGGAACAATGAAAGTGAAATATAGAGCCCGCATACCCGAGAATCTGCGAGTTGAAAAGTGGCTAGGCATTGAATGGATAGTGGTTGGTCAGAGTCACGATATAAAAGCATGAGCACAAATGTGAACCCGTGAGTTGGCCAACGCACGCATTGAGACATTTTCGGAAAAACGGCTAAGTAACGCAAAAGAGAGAGTAGAGGGGAAAAAGAAATGGGAATTTGGTTAAGTATAGAAGAGGGAAAAGAAGATCCAATATATTAAAATCTGCAATAGATATTCTATTTCTTAGCAAGATATTTTCTGTATTTTTCTGGAGAAGTTGTATACATATTGCATATACTTGGAAAGAAATCCGAAGGTAGGGGGCACAAGAAACAACAACTAGAAATTGGAAATTTCCTGAACCCGCGAACTCGACAATCCACAAAAGAGATGTCAAGAAATGGTCAAGTGTGGAAAGTGATCGGACGGGCTTCAAAATAGGGTGACAAGGGTTCCTGAGGAGACGCAAGGCCCCCACTGTCAAATTGTATATATCAGAACATTTCAGTGAAAAATGTGTAACACGGAAGAGGGGATGATGTGGGAGTCCAGAAGTAAATCTGCATATCGCAGAAGCTGGAGTGTTGTTTGCAGGTCATAGAACAATGGAAAGTGCAATTTAGACAAAGGAGAAGTGCTCAGTCGAAATGCGTGAATCCGCCAACTCGTGCAACAAGACATTTTCAGAAGAAAAAAAATGACTAAGTAACTAGAAAGAGAAACTATAGGGGATAAAAGAGTAGGAAAATAGAAAGGCGGATGGAAATTTTCGTAAGTGGGAATTGGTTTCAAACAATCCCCATTGTTGTAAAACCATCATTTTATAGTAATTGTCAGCAAATGCTTTGTTGAAGATTAGATTTGATTGCAACTTGTGGGAGTAAGTGTGCTCTTGATACATTCTTCCATGACTGTAACATATTAACTTAAGTATTAAACTTCTTGCATGATGGTTTGTTAGCATTAAATCTTGATAATTGCATGTCTAGAATCAAGAATGACGATCTTGTTGCAACATAGTGATTTGGTCTTGCTATGCTCTATCTGCATTATGAATAGAATTGAACATTGGTTTGAAACTGTCTGAAATTCATTTTTGTTTCCATAAAATCCTGATGGATCGACACAGTGCATTGTCATATAATTGTTAAATGTTCCATTTTAGAACAAATTACTTAAGAAAATAAAATATCAAAGAACTACGAGACTATCGAGCCATGCCAATGAGAAGAGGTGTTAAATCCAGAAAAGAAGCAGCAACCAAGGATCCAAGGAATTTTTTTTAATAGTAAATCCATTAAAAAAAAAAGAATAGTGAGCATTGTATATCTATCCTTAGAAATTGGACCGAGTTCTTTGGGACAAAACATTGAACATATTTTCCATAAACACATGCACATGATCTACAACATGCAGGAGCCATCGAGATGCTCTTTAACATGCATACAAAACTGATTACCATGTTTTTTTTAGGAAATCCTTGCAGACGTTTCCCTGATGGATCAATGTTCAGTGCCTCGATCTCAATATTTTTCGAAAGACCTAAGCCGACAAAGAAACATGAGAGTGGGTCCACAATGGAATAAATCCTTCGCTTGAAGCAGATAAACTACAATCCTGTGGTAAAATTTATATTTCTCACAAGCTTGTCGTGAGGAAGAGGACAAAACAAATTGCAGGGCAAACAGAATAGCCCGAAAATGAAAGTTAGGAAACACCAAGAAACCACCTCCTCATAGTTGAAAACTTCAGGGACACAAGTTTCACGAGCAATTCCAGAGGCCCAAATTAGTCCATTCTAGGAGGAAGGAGATGACTAGTAGAAATATGCCTTGCACCAGTGGGAGTTCTGGTCCTCATTCCATAATATGTTAATTGTATATCCAGAGAACAGGACAGTGGTCCCGCAATTGAATAATTTTGTGGCTTGAAATATATCTCTAGGAGCATCAAAATATCATTTCCTTACAGTGAAATACTTTCGCCCAGAATGGACTAATTTGGACCTATGGAATTCCCACTTTCGAGCTGCAAAGCGACTATTGTGTTCAACATCGATTTCTTTTCTGAAACCCCTTCTTTTGGTCTTGTCAGGACCGCCATCGCCAAGCTGAGAAGTGTCACCCATTATGGTTGATTTCAATTTGGACATAGAAGTGGGAACAGTTTCTACATTTCCATCATCCATTGTTATATCATCATCCATCAAATCATCTTCTTCCATCTCAAAATCCATCGCATCAACCTCTGCGCCAGCCATCAATGCAGGAGGGCAGGTTGTCTCAGCAGGCAGGGTTGCCTTGGAATTCTTTGGCTTGATATATATCTCTCGGTGCACCAAGGGACCATATCCTTTTTTATCCTGTGGAGGGAGATGAGTAGTAATAATATGCCCTGGAATACTGGAACCTCTGGCCATCATGCCCGAAGGTGTTTATTGTATCTCGATAGAACTGTTGTGGAACTACTTCCATAAGTTAACGAGAATTTTAGTTTGATCCAGATGATGTTTGAAATGAAAATTGGGGAGGGATAATATAACCCTCTGCAAATCTTGGTTTAATGCGTATCAATGGAAGATCTCCTCGATCCTTTCGTTGATCAAAGACAATCTCTAGGGTTCGTGCGTAATGAGTTGTTACCATTAAAGATTACTAATTTTCATATTTAGAAAAAAGTGTGAAGGTGGCGGTGACAGCTAAGAGCGATTAAGAATTAGAGATTTCGTAAAGGCGCCAACCGACCGACGCATGAAAGAGATTGCATGATGTTTGAAATGAAGGATAACACTCTTCTCCGCAAATCTTGGTTTAATTTGTATTAATGACAAATCTTCTCCGGCCTTTCGAACATTAATGACAATATTAATTGTTCATGCACGATGAACTACTAGCATTAAATCTTAATAATTGTATATCTAGAAATAAGTACAAAGGTAGTGGGGATGGCGAAGAGCGACTAAGCATTGTACATTTTGTCCACCCGCCAACCCGCGAAACATATTCCAAGAAATGGCCAAGTATGGAAAGCGGTCAGAGGGGATTCAAAAATAGGGTCACAAGATATACCCAGGAGATGTGAGGGTCCAATAGTCAAATTGTATGTCACAATGACAGATTTCGGCCATCAATTTGTATATCGCGGAATTTTGGGTGTTGTTTGTGCATAGTGGAACAGTGGAAGCGCAATGTTGAGCAAGGCTGGCCAGGCACCGATGATGGTAATAGTGGCCAAGTATGCAATGGACAAGCGGTTGGTCGGACTCGTGATATAAAAGCATTAGACATACTCAGAACAGGAAATATTGACGAGCTTGAAAATAGGGCCACAAGCTCTACTCAGGAGACGTGAGAGCTTGGTGGTCAAATTGCATCTACCCCAACTATTGAATGCAAAATGTGTAACATGGAACTGGAGAGAATGGCGGATTTCGAGGTTCAATTTGTATATTGTAGAACTTCAGGGGTTGTATATAAAAGCAAGAGACATTTGGAAAAAGGACCAAGTAAACAGAAAGAAAAAGCAAACGAGATAAAGTGTAATTTGTTTGCTAATTTGTAGATCGCAGAAGTCTGGGTGTTGTTTGCAGGCGACGGAACAATGGAAACGCAATGTTGAAACCGCCTATCTGGGAACCCGCGATCCAAAAAGTTTGTTCAATATGAAATGAGGAAGTGTTCGATTGGGTTGGTGATATAAAAGTAACAGTGGAAATATGAAGACGTGAATCTGTCAACTCCCGCACTTAGACATTTTTCGAAAATCGAGTAAGTAACCAGAAAGGGAAAGAAGAGGGAAAAAAGAAAGGGTATGGCAATTTTCGAAACCAGGAATTGGTGTAAGAAATCCCCATTGATGGTCTTAACAGTAATTATGAAGTGCATTAAACATGTGAACATGTTCTTCAATGAAGGAATAGATACAATGAGCCATGCTTATAGTTTCCAGGATCTATTTGTATAAGAGAAGAATCGAAAAGCTACAAGAAAATCAATTTTGGGATGTTTAAGTAAAGTTATTGTATTGTCAGCTTCACCGCAAGTATAACAATGACGAATTTGAATTTTAATGTCCTTTCATTGATATGATAGTTCCATAAGACTTCGCATAGTATATATTCTTTTACTTCAAATTATTCCAAGAGATTAATTTTGCTAAGTTCATCGATCAAGGAAAAGTGATAAAAATGAGATAAAGGGGAATTTGTTTGCTAATTTGTAGATCATGGAAGTCCGGGTGTTGTTTGCAGGCGGCGGAACAATGGAAACGCAATGTTGAACCTGCTTATCCGGTAACCCACGATCCAAAAAAATTGTTCAATATGAAACGGAGAAGCGGTTGGTCGGGTTAGTGATAAAAATGCAAGTGGAAATCTAAAGACATGAATCCGCCAACTCCGGCACCTAGAAATTTTCCGAAAAATGAGTAAGTAACCAGAAAAGGAAAGCAGAGGGAAAAAAGAAAGGGGATGGCAATTTTCGGAAGTGGGAATTGGTGTAAGAAAGCCCCATTGATGGTCTTAGCAGTAACTACGAAGTGCATTAAACATGTGAACAGGTTCTTCAATAAAGGAATAGATACATCAATCCATGCTTATAGTTTCTAGGATATGTTTGTATAAGAGAAGCGTCGAAAAGATACAAGAAAATCAATTTTGGGATGTTTAAGTAAAGTTATTGTACTGTCAGCTTCACCGCAAGTATAACAACGACGAATTTGAATTTTAATGTCCTCTCATTGATATGATAGTTCCATTGGACTTCGCATGGTATATATTCTTTTATTTCAAATTATTCTAGGAGATTAATTTTGCTAAGTTAATCGATCAAGGAAAAGTGCTAAAAATAAGATAAAGGGCATTTTTTTTGCTAATTTGTAGATCGCGGAAGTCTAGGTGATGTTTGCAGGCAACGGAATAATGGAAACGCAATGTTGAACCCGCCTATCCGGGAACCCGTGATCCAAAAAAATTGTTCAATATGAAACGGGGAAGCGGTCAGTCGGGTTGGTGATATAAAAGTAAGTGGAAATCTGAAGACGTGAATCTGCCAACTCCCGCACCTAGACATTTTCCGAAAAATGAGTAAGTAACCAGAAAGGGAAAGCAGAGGGAAAAAAGAAAGGGGATGGAAATTTTCAGAAGTGGGAATTGGTGTAAGAAATCCCCATTGATGGTCTTAACAGTAACTATGAAATGCATTAAACATGTGAACAGGTTCTTCAATCAAGGAATAGATACAGCGAGACATGCTTATAGTTTCTAGGATTTGCTTGTATAAGAGAAGCGTCAAAAATCTACAAGAAAAACAATTTTGGGATGTCTAAGTAAAGTTATTGTACTGTCAACTTCACCACAAGTATAACAACGAAGAATTTGAATTTAAATGTCCTCTCATTGATATGATAGTTCCATTGGACTTCGCATAGTATATATTCTTTTATTTCAAATTATTCCAAGAGATTAATTTTGCTAAGTTCATTGATCAAGGAAAAGTGTCAAAACGAGCCACAAACCACATTTGCATCACAGAGCTTATATTAAAGGGAAAATCATGTCCTCTATAGTCTTTAAGATCATAGAAAAACTGCGAAGATCCTGAATGTATTATTAATTTTCCAGAATGAAGCATACAACCAAGAACCAAGTCAACACCAAATGTATTGAAAGTTGAGGCAAAAGGCAATGCATGAACACAGAATTCGTCAAGCAATATCCCACAAGGTTCCATATAGAAGTACACATCGACCTTTGCATCAAACAATTTGATATATAAAAAAAAACATATCTTGGCATTGGTTTTATCTTACATCTGGTATATGTTCCCATGATAAAATAATTGGGGCCATGGGATATGAACAAAAGTCTGTCAAACACAAGATGGCACAAAACCAGCGGAGCTTCGCCATTGTACGCTAGCTATAACTAGACCTCAAAATGGGGAACAAGAAATTTGTCAATTACTATTTTACCATTAAGAAATATCACTATGGACATTTTCTTCTGATAGTGCCATGGTCTATCACTACCAGTTTTAACAATGTCAAATTTCCAATATTATTGGAAATGATTGATGGTTTTTCCCAGAGGAGTAATCTATTTCGGCGATTCAAAGGATGGGCCTGAGTTATTTACATTTGGATACTTTTTATGGGGTTTTCTTTCATGTTTCCCATTTATGGATTGAACAATCTTATGCGCGTGTACATCACCAACAACCGCACCTACCTATATGAATTCCAATGCTCGACCTCCCCAATATCTATAGAGAGATTTGAAAATATCAAGCTCATGTTTCAATCCATGTCGGGTCCTTTTTTTTTCAATTAGGGCATCGAGAAAATGCAGACACCATACCATAAATGTATAGTTGGAGACCAATTTTTTTTTTATTCGGGCACCCAAAAAAAATGCAGAAATCATGCCATGGCTATATAGTTGGAAAACAATTGTCTAATTTGGGCACCCAAAAACGTGCAGACTCCTCCATCAAAGCCACAGCCAGCCACCATTTTTAATTTTTTTTTCACACCGCAAAAAATATGCAAAATTCTTACTGGGAGATGCAAAAAAACATCGATTGCATTTGTAATTAGATTCTCCTTATTGTTTCAAGTGCACAAGAAGAGACAAAATGTCTGGAAAGAGAATTTACAGCTATAGATGTAAACTCCAAAGAACTCGAGTACGATGAACATTCATCTGGGTGTTGAAGAAAAATTACAGACACGCATGAGATATTTTTGTTTCCTGCCAAAGCTTGATATGATTTTATTTTTTTTCCAGCCGATATGCAATATTGCATTGTTCTCATTTAAGGTAAATTTGCTATGTATCCGAAAGTCACGCAACATGTAGACATTGTTTGTCTTTTCCTGTAGGTATGCTTCATATGACAATTTTGCTAACCTAGGAAGCACATCTTGTAACAGAGGTTGTCTAATTGTACAATGCATGGTTGTGTTGCCCACGGTTCGGATGGTAGCATTGAGGCAATGTCTATATATGTATGAACATTTTTTACTGCATCGCAGAAAATCAATCATATCATCGCTTATGAAAGAAGAAGTAGAAGCAAGAGAGTTGCATTTCGCACATACAGGCTCAAAGGGGGTCGAGTATGCATTCGCTGCAACCAAAACACCTTCAACCTAGAAACGTGAGCATAGCAGTTAATATATTGAACAATATAATATACAATTGCATCAAAAAAAAAAAAAAAAAAAATTGGTGAAGGCTATTTGTATGAGCAAAGAAAGGATGAATCTGTAGATGTATACGCACAACAGTTGTAGAGCTAGTTAGTTTTTTGAGATCCTGTACTATGTCTTCTCGCAATTCTGTTACAAATGTTGCATGGGTTGTGTGAAAGATCATTTCTTTAACATCTCTTTTCTTTGTTATATTTTTGAAGAGAATAAGTGGAAATTTCCCTTTATGCAATTGTTGTTCCATTGACCAAAACAAATTTGAATAGGTATCAAACAATTGCAGCTGCAACATGGAACAGTGCAATATTTGTGTAACTCAACCGAGATACATGGACATGTGAAAGTAAAGGACAAAACTGGATATGGAGAACGGTACCATTGCCTTGTCTTTGTCTGACTCTCCATCTTTTATATGGAGAATGTGTTGTGAGCCAAGTTTTATTCGAGTGTCACAATTGCACCAACGGTTTTGATTGGGTAAATGTCATTGCTATGTGCAAGTTGGTTGATAGTTGCATCCGGGACGAAACAATATTCTGAACAAATAGCAGTAATTTTTTCCACAATACTTGTTTCGTTGAGAGATAAATTATGATCACAATCACCACGATCATATACTGTTTTGGGCAATATATTAAAATTTGTAATGGATATCCCATTTCCTGGAAATATCTTTTTTGCATGTTTCTGGAAAAGTTGTGTAGGAATGGTCAGTGTAATTGTCATCAGGGCCTCCTTGTCTATCATGTCAGCACACATAATGGATCTAGTTTTGTTTTCTTTGTTCTTTGTCCAATTAGGTGCTATAGACGACCATTCTGTCCCCGATGAACACTTGTCTAGTTCGACGCTTGTTCAATCCCTCTATTGATAGTATTTTGGGTGTTATAAGTTTAGACCTGGTGACAATTTTTGAACAAGAAAAGTAATGTGAATGGTAGTGTGCATTATTTTTTTTTCTTTTTTTCCCTGGCATAAATGTACAAGTAGACGCACAACTTGGATGAAATATGGAGCCAAAGTTTTGCAACCAAACCTCTTGGTCTGTGGAACCTGCGCTATGTTCGACATCTTGCTTGCACTTGTTGATACTTCTTATGAACTGGAAAGTATGTGTTGCAGATGACATCAACATATTCACAATGCCATAGATGAATAAATAGCTAAGGATATTTTTTGGTAAACATATGAGGAACATAATGTATGAATCTTTACCTTTTGCCTTGTCGGTCTGCTGATGTTTGGGATGATTGACTTCTCATGGCCATGTCACTAGTCCAAATTTTTCTGATCCAAGCATGTGTAGATGAACATCAGAAGGAATAAACAAGCATATGCATTGTATATTGTACATAATTGTTATTAATGTCACATGCAGGGTAGAAGGAGATGAAATACGAAATAGGGTGTCAATGGATACTCAGGAAACATGACGACCCGAGGGTCAAATTGTATGCCTCGTATTTTTTTACTGAAAAAATGTGTAACAGTAAATAGGGCATGATGGCGGGGTATGGCGATCAATCTGTATATCGTGGAACCTCTGAAGCCATAGGCACAATCTTGAACCCACTAGCCTGACACCCGCAATCGACAAAGTGGATAAGTATGGAATAAGGTAGAAGCATGATCATAAATGTGAGCATGTGAGTCCACCAACCCGTGCACCAAGGCATTTTCGGAAAGACGACTAAGCAAAGCAATCAGAAAGCAAAAGGGATAATTGAAAATGGAAATATTAGAAATGGGGAGGGCACAAAGGCCCATTGTTGCCAAATCATCGTTTTATAGTCCAATATTATATGCCCCCACCCGTTTTGTATGTTTAATTTACTAGCACAGTTGGTATACCTTTTCGAATTTTGTACCACAGACCCCTCTGTTGTCGCATATAAGAATTCATCTTCCTGTCCAACCAATATGTTTCTTTCAAGGTAGCAATGTCGAACATACAATGGACATGAAGGCAAGTTAGTATGCAGAAAGACATGTAAAAGCAATAAATACAGTTCTATTTATTTCAATGTAGCAGTAAAGAGAATACGATTCACATGGGAATAAGCAAAAAGATACTTAATATATACATACAGTAAAAAAGGTGAAAAGCAGTAGAACAAATACACAGACAATAAATGAAATACTAAACATTAGAATATGAAATAAGAGTACAGGTATGCACCTTTGTAACTCCTCCTCTACATTCACGCCAAAGAGTCCATCATCCTCTCCAGCCACTCTGTTTGTTTAAATGTAGCAATGCAGGAAAAATACAATGGACATGAAGGAATTTAGTATGCAGGAAGACATGTAATGAAGATAAGTTATTATGTAGGAAGGTACGCAATATCTACATACAATAAACTAGGTGAACACATATACAGACAATAAATGAAATACAAAACAACGGAATATGAAATAAAAGTACAAGCATGTACCTTTGTATCTCCTCTTCCACCGCTGTAGTTAAGACTCCTTCGTTTTCTCCAACTATTCTATTCGTTTGAATGTGGGAACGCACAAAATACAATGAACATGAATGGAAGTTGGTATGCAGCGGAGAACAAGTAATATGTACATACAGTAAATGAGAATCAACGAATAGAATAAAAGATAGTTAGAAACATGAACCTTTGCTTTTCTCCATCCATGGTTGTAAATATATAAAGTTTTTCCCTGCCCAAAATATATTACAAGCCACAAAATATTAAGAAAATGCTCACCATAGCTAAATGATTTTGGTTTTATGTGGCAAAGTACCGAGATATGATTCTAGACATGGAAATATAATTTTAGAGTATCTTTGGTGTACATATCATATCTCAAGTACAAGACAAATTGTATCGTGGTCACGCCAGTCTGTGTAGAGGATAAAGAAGTTGTATTATGATATGGACACATTTCACCATATATGGTTAATAAGTGTGTTTTGCACATGTTTTATTTTAACAAAAAGACAGTGGATATTGCAATTGCACATGTAGTTGTCCAATTATTTCTTATGCCACTACTTTGTATCATGTCAACACTGAAGTATCAGCAAAATTTTACATCAGAATAGGTGGGCATGGAATAGGTGCCAGATGTCGACTTCGCCAGACACGACAAACAACATAATCGTGGGTCCACTCGCAGGTGCAGGACTTGAACACCGCAAAGCGCAAAAAAAAAAAAAAACAGCTCCAACTATCAGCGTAGGACCCCAACCATGCAAAGCCGAAGTAAACAAAAGAAAACAGCAAGCACCAAACCAACAAGAAAGCATGAGCAGGCCCAACTGCAGCCCCAGGGCTCCAAACTCTTGAGCCAAACAACAACAACCAACAACCTATGAACCAACGAACTAGAGAACAAGCAAAAATCACTGAACCAGTAAACAACATATGTATCTCCAACGATTACCAAACTACAGTCAAAGCACAGAAGGAATCGGAAACATATGACGAGCATGCCAGTAGAAATAGGCAAACATTCTTACTTGCAAACTCCAAACACTGAACAACAAAGAAGGAATAGAAAATGAAATTATGGCATTGAAACTTACTTTGAAATGATGAATGGCAGAAGTGCAGGTCGAATTGTGGGTGCAGCACCTGGACCCCGCAAAGTAAAAATAAAAAAAACAGATCCAACTGCGAATGTAGGACCCCAAACTTGCAAAGTTGAACTAAACAACAACAAGCAGCAACCAACAAAGAAGAAGCACCCACCGAACCAGTAAACAATGTATGTAGCTTCAACAATGATGAAATTGCATTCCAAGCCTAGAAGAAGTATGAAACATACAATGTCTATTCAATTGGTTGTGGACAACAATATTGTCCAAATTCACTATAACATTGTATGGAAAATTTCGAGGAAAAATGTACTCCGAGAAGCCTATTTAGGTAAACATTTAAGGCTGTCAGGTTTTTCAAGGGCCTCATGGTATGCAAACATTTAAGTTGTCAGGCCTATTTCAGGACCTCGTGCCATGTAAACATTTAAGTTGTCAGGCCTATTCAAGCACCTCAAAAAAAGTGTCAATGATCTCAACCTTCGGTATGCAAACATTTCAATACAAATACAAAGGACTAATAATAATAGGACAAATACATTAATAAAAAAAAACATCCATGCCCAGAACTTTCAGTTTGTAAACATTTCAATAAAAATGTAATAAAAATTAAAAAGGAGTGTGTAAGCTAAAAAAATTGGATATCTACACATTTACAACATTGGGAACAACGAAGTTGGCAATAAGACCTCGAATATATTCTCCAATGAGACAATGACATATAAGTTTATATATATATATATAATAATGTTTTTGCTTCTATAGTATGAACAATACAGATGATGCGAAAATTTATAGTCAAATGACATATTAATATGAAGTCAATGAATTATCGATCGCTATAGTCCCTCTGCGCCTTTGGCAAGAACTAATAACCCATGTGATTTCTTTTTTAACTAAAGTGTATGCCATATTTCCTTGCATCCTCACTACATCATCTCCACACTCCCTCACATCATACTCCTTAATTGTATGCTCCCTTACATCACCCCATCATGTGCATGCTAACACTCTTCCTCCCATGTGTGTGCATCCTCTCCACAATGCATGCATACTTACTATGTCATCTCCCTTACCCTCTCGTGCAAACTTCCTTTTATCTACAATGCATACTTACTATGCATTGTAGATACTTACTATGTGCATGCTAACACTCTTCCTCCCATGTGTGTGCATCCTCTCCACAATGCATGCATACTTACTATGTCATCTCCATTACCCTCTCGTGCAAACTTCCTTTTATCTACGCAACTCCCACTCATACGGCCACATGAAAATTTCATGCGACCCTCATCCATCACTCATTCTCGCATGCATTAACTTCTCCTTCTATTTCCTTACCCCTATCTTCTATTTTTCTCATACTACCTCTCTCCTAGACTCTCATTAGCACTCACTCTCATAACAAATGCACATTCACTCCCTTTTCCACACACTTTTATCTCCATCCATTCCCCCATCCCTCACTTTTCTTTACTTACCTATGTGCATGCTTTCCTATCCCTCCTCATGCACACACATTCCTTTACCTTCCCTTTTTTATCCTCCCATGCATCCTCTTAGTTCTCTCTTGGGATTTCCTCCTTCATCACTATATATTGGAGGCTTCTGGATATTGGTCGGATTATTGCAACAACTAGCATGATTTTCTTCTGTCATTCTTCTCTCTCATTCTTAGTCTAGTTATTCTGCTTTGAGCCAAGTGATCATTGTATTGGTTATGGACTTGTCGATTATGGTGTAACCAAACTTCTTGCAAGCCTATCAATAAATAAATTTTATGTTTGTGTTCTAACCTTGTTTATTTATGGTACTTTGTGAATTATTGCATTTAGATTAGTCACTTTCCTTACTATTCATTGTGATTAATATTGATCTTTTGAGTAGTTTCTTTCTAGTTTAGTAGAAAACAAACTATTTTTCCCCATTGTTTTGGGCAGTTTTAACATGCTTTCCAAAACATAACAACAACTATTTTTTATCATTAAATGCAGAAAATCAAACTTAGGACAACGAAAAATTACCCTAGGGACTCCCCCATGAGGCTGGAAAGCACCAAGACAAATAGAGAGGGGTTTATCCCGTGACAATTTGGGGGGATTTACTTCTTTAATTAGCCAAGTTTTCATCATTGTAATAATAGGTTATATCAACTCAATTGGAGGGTGGAAATTTGTGCTAATATGACCATTTCATATTTCAATGCTCTCCCTACTATAAGATTAGAGAACAATTCCCCAGTCTCTTTAAAGATTCATTTCGTTATTTCTAGACACTCGTGGCTTATGAGGACTAGAGATAATTAGCCCTATTTCTCCATGATAATGACTTATCAAAGGTCATATCCCCAAACCAACATGTATTAGGTTGATTACCTCCTCCTTCCAATCATTTGACACAAATAAGAAGAGGGAATATGGCCAACTTCGAAGTTCACATGATAGACATGCAAGGTGTTGTAAACTTAATCACAATGATGGTCTCACACCCATCACACATTATTTGTGACCTTGAATGTTAGAGGTGCTTCCCCAAAACAATATGTATCAACTAGGGAACCTCCTTCTTGATCTTTTTCATTGTTCGTCAACACATTGAAATGACACTTCCCAATTATTTTATTTTTCTTATTTCCAGTCATTTTTTCTTTGATACTTTCTTTCATATGCCCCTTATCATATGCATTAGAGTCCCATAAACAACTTTGATTTTCAATGGACATCAACATCTAAATTAAATTAAATTAAATTGATAAAAACAAACAATATCATGGCTCTTGGAAATGAAAGTGGACTATCATGTTATTAATATGCATACTTTAAATACTCTCTCCAACTAAAACATTCCATTGCAAATAACATTGGTTGTTAAATAAGTAGAGTTTCTCAGCTTTGAAGAGGTTGGAAAAAGAATGGCCAAGAGGCCCTTGAAATCTATTTATTTATGTATGGCAATCACTTTGAAATATGTTTATTTATGAATGACAATCACTTATCGAATTTGAAAGGGAAATGTTTGGTTATCTTCCAAGTGGATAAGTGAACCTGGATAAAGAGATCATATGTTTTAAAAGTAAGTCTTAATCCGTTAAACATTCCTCTGTAAGGTATATTTATTGATAACTTTAGCATCAAGTAAAAATGAGATCAACTTATTACGTTCATGCAAAATGATTTTTTTTTTGTCACTTATCTTCATTCTAAAGTAAATTCTTGGAATTGAAAAAGTGACTTTAGTGTATTTTCTACGCCAATTTAATACAACTACATATAGTAAATCCTTAGCGTGCATTGATATACACAAAAATTATTACACATCTTATTTTATTCAATACAAACACAACACAACACCATGGATTGAACTGACAAATAGTGGGTTTTTTTTTTCCATGAAAAGCATCCCCATACGTACGTCCGCAACATCTTACTTTGTTCTAACTCTATACACCTGGTCACTCTAAGTGTGTCACTTTCGTGTAAGTTCGTTTTAATTTGAAATTTGTTTGGTATAAAATTTAAAACAGTAAATTTGACTTCTATACTTTTTTTAAATGCAGGAAAAAATTTATAATTTTTAGAATAAACCAGATATAATTTCAAGAGTTGTTAGCTTTTTTCAATAGAACTAAACATGCAAATACATCATTAAGGAAATGTGGTTACCTAAATTAATAGTCGACTTCTATTGCATCTAACTGTTAATACATGTGCATCAATGAATCATATTGTATATGAGGAGCGTGTCGTAACAAAAAAAAAAGAGGAAACACATCACATGAAAATGTGGCTACTTAAAACAAGGGCAGTGAAGCAGCGTAGTCCCTGCCAAATTTTAATGCAAGAAAATGGAAGCATGTTCAAAAGGCAAATGTATTCGAATGTTGAAGTACGATTAGAACAGCATTCTAATGTTGCAGTATGAGAAAATGCAGCTTTGTGAATGGTATAAAGAAGCATAGTTGCAAACTAGAGCAGATGATGTGATGCAATTGAATGGTAAATATTCTAATGAAGGCTAATTTATTGTGTGATTGATTTTATTGGATCACTGATATTGTACATAACAAAAGAGAAGGAAGCGAAATGCGATTCAATGCATGGTTGCCCAGAAGCGAGAAATTT
>SNQJ01S0034331.1:149740-161833 GCA_010110895.2 Picea sitchensis | reverse complement strand
TTTTTGTGGTATATGGTGAGGGATTTCGGTTATGATGTATTGGTGAAGTTGTTGATATAGTATGAGGATTCATAACAATGAGGATTTGTTGTCTAGTCCATGTGAGGGTTTATTACACATGATTATGATTGTATGCACATGTATGGCACATGACTAGAGGGATATATATGCACATGGTTTGATTTATATTATTTTTCTTTTTGGTATGACATCCATGTTATCATATCTGATATATTGAGGATATTATTGGTACAAGTTGTTGGTATATTTGGTATATTTTGGTACATATTATTGGTACAGGTTGATTACAGGTTATTGGTACATGTTGCCTACAAGATTTTGGTATAGGTTGGTTATAAGTTGTTGGGATAGATTGTTACAGGTTTATAGTGGTATATCTCACAATGACAATGTGGTAGTGGTTTCATCATCTATTTGACACTTATATTTTAGGGTGGCATGAAAGGGAAAGGATAGGTGGTTGTAACCACCTTTTGGTTGTAACCCGAGAACTTAGGGTGTCGTATCCTCCTTTTGGTTGGAGCTACAGAATTGGGGAGTTGGAACTTACCTTAGGTTATATCCTGAAAATATAGGCGGTTGGAGCCTGGGTCGGAGCCTCCTTCCAGTTTTAGTTGGAAAACAAAGGAATTTGGTGTTTCCAATGAATTTACTTCTTAAATATATATAAGAAAAATCATTGTGGTTTTCTCCAACATTGGGTTTCCATGTAAACATATTGGTGTACTGTGTATGTGTATGATTTCTCACTGTTCATGGTTCATTTATTATGCACTTGTTGATTAATATTGGTAAATTGATAATAAAGTTAACACCAAATATATATTGTGGTTAAAAGGAATTTAAATTTCTCTATTACTGATTCACCCTCCCCCCCTTAGTAATCCAACAATTGGTATCAGATAAGGTTTATTTATGAATCAGTTTAACCACTAGAAGGTAGATCATGGAGAGAAAGAGTATGTATAAAAATGAAATACCATAGTTTGATGGATAAAACTATGCATTATAGAGTAGAAGGATGAAAACATATATACATGCACAAGGATTCAAGGTTTTGAAATCAGTAGTATATGGATACAAAGAACTTGTCGTTCATCCAACAAATGAAAATGGAAGGAAGCTTAGTTTAAATAATTTGAAAGCCAAGAATGATATCCTGAATGGTTTGGTTGATTCAGTATATGTCAAAGTTATTCATTGCATCTCAACAAAGGCGATTTCACACAAACTTCAGAATGTTTATGAACGAGACACAAAATTCATGGAAATAAAGCTTCAAACTTACAGAGGTCAATTTGAACAGCTGAATATGAAGGAAGATGAAAATATTGCATCCTACTTCTCATGAGTTGATGAAAGAGTGCATGCAATTAGAGGATTGGGAGAAGAAGTTAATAATTCTATAATTGTTCAAAAATTTCTAAGATATCTTCCAATGATATTTGATCCTAAGATCTTAGCACTAGAATAAAGAACATATATGGATTTGATAAGTATGTATGAGCTACACGAAATATTCACAACTTATGAAATGAGAACCAAATAGGAAAATCCAGTCACAATAAAAGCAACATTCAAATCATCCAAGAAGTCAAAGAAAAAGGACAAGAAAAAGGAAAAGTTAKATAACAACAATAATGACATCTCAGAAGATGATGAAGAATTAGCCAACTTCGTCAGAAGACTAAAAAATGGAACTGATGGAAAATATAGAGGTAAACTCCCATTGATTTTTTTTAATTGTGATGGTATTGGTCATGTTTCCAACAYATGTCYCCATAAGAAAAAGAAAAGAAATGAATAATATGACTCAAACAAAAAACAAGTATACAAATCCAAAAGAACCAAAAATAAAACTTTCAAGAAAATGTTTTGCACCAACAAAGACAACACCTCATCGGACGAATATAAAGGCAATGAAAGTGATATACAAAGGGTTCTATTTATGGAAATAGAAAATTATGATGAATAATGCAGTGAAGAAGAATATGAAGAGAAAAAAATTTACTACAAAGAATACTTGTTGAGCGTTATAGAAGTTATAAAAAGGGAAAAGAAGAAAAACAAGTCACTACAGCTGGAACTAAAAAGAGAAAAGGAAACTCAAAATTCCAACTCTGAAGAACTAGAGAAGATGGTCACTAATTTGAAAATTCAGGTTGAAGAAGACAAAAGAATTTAAGAAGCACCCAAATAACGTTAGAAGAAAGATATAGGATCATTGGAAATTTGGAAGCAGATATTGTCACACCAAGAAAAAAATCTACAAAAGAAAAACATGTAGAATAGCTATAAAGTTTTGGATAACATTTTTAATAGTCAAAGGCCAAATCATGACAAGTCCAGACTTGGATATAACCAGACAAAAAAGGGATCAATATCTAAAACAATAGATGAATAAATACAACCAGGAAGCTACGTAGAGACAGTCAAAAGAGACAAGAAGATTTACAAGGAAGATCACAAAGACACGCTTCCACCGAGAATATTTAGATTTCAAAATCAATGACAGTAAAAAAAAAGAAGGCCTCAAGAAGAAGAAGGATTTAGAAGATTAACTCCTTTCAAAATATCTTCAACTCCCAGGTATCAAATTATATTCTTTGGTTTATGTTATTCATGTAAAAAAATTGGACATAAAGTTGTAAATTGTAGAGAAAATAGCAGAAACATAAAAAACTATGAATGTCTTGCACATAATGGTTATCCAAGAAGGTCTAGTGAAACATAGATAAGAAGCTACAATATGTTTGAATCCTTCATCACTGAAGTGGAATGTTGCAATTGAAACAACTTTGGACACATGACCAAAGATTGTAGGATGACAGTCCCTCCAACAAATTCACAACATAATAACAACAATCATAGATTGGAACCTCGATAGAGAATATGGATAAGAAAGAAGAATCAATATAACAATGAAAAATGCACACTCGATCTACAATAAAAACACAATAAACATGGTTGGTATGTTGACAGTGGCTTCTCAAAGCACATAGAAAGTGAAAAGGATTGGTTTCTAACCTCGAGAAAGGAAAGAGATGGACCCGTCTATTTTGGAAACAATGACTTAGCTAGAATCATTGGAAGAGGAATAGTTATAATTGGAAACAAGGATACGAAGACAGAGAATGTTTTACTAGTGGAATATATAAAACAAAAAAATTTGAGTGTAATTCAAATGTGTGACCAAGGTCAAAAACTTGTGTTTGATTCATATAAATGCAAGATAAAGAAGGAAGATTCAGGCAGAGTAGTGGTGACAACTATGAGAACTTCAAGAAACATATATGTACTCAGTGAAGTTGGAAAATAAAAATGTTGTTTAGGAAAGGAAGATGAATTTTGGTTATGACACAAATGAATGGATCACATAAATTTCGATAATATTGTCAAGGTTAGAATAATGGAAGTAGTCAAAGAAATTCCCCAGATCGTGAAGCCAACAAGAACATTATGCAAGTATTGTCAACAAGGAAAGAAAACAAAGACCAAGTTCAAAAAAAAGGAATAATCCACAACAAGACAATTGGAAATTGTGCATACTGATCTAGTTGGACCAACTAGAACAAATTTTTTGAAAGGTGAGCAGTATTTTATGCTAGTAGTTGATGATTTTAAAAGAATGGCTACAATCTATTTTCTCAAGAAAAAATCAGAGGCATTTGAGAACTTCAAAGTATACAAGGAGATGGTTGAAAATGAAAAAGATTTGAAAATCAAATGCTTAAGATCGAAATATGGAGGAGAGTTTACTTCAAAATAATTCATGGAATTCTATTGTAAGCATGGGATAAATAGGAAATTCTCAGTTTCCAAGACACCACAAAAAAATGGAGCCATTGAAAGAAAGAACAAGCCAGTATAGGAAATGGCTCGAATTATGTTAATGGATTCCATGTTGATAGATGTCCTTTGGAATCATGAAATGCATACAAAAGTTCACATTCAAAGCACAGGAATAAAAAACAACAACGACAAAACTCTGTATGAGATATGAAAGGGAATACCAATGAGTTTGAATAATTTCAAAGTGTTTGGAATAAAATGCTACATTAAAAGAGAATATGGAAGAATGGGAAAGTTCAATTCTCGTGTTGAAAATGGTATACTTGTTGGGTACTCAAGCAAAAGGAAAGCATACAAATGTTTCAATTTAAGGGTAAAAAAAAATATGGAAAGAATCAATGTGACTTTTGATGAGACAGGTGGATGTAGATTAAAGGAAGAAGAAAAGGAATTAATAGAATAGGTTAACGAAGAAGAAGGAAAGGAAGAAGAAGTAGCAGAAGGGGAAGAAGGGAAGTTAGAAGAAAAAAAGAAATAACAAGAAGATCTTCAAGTACCTCCAAAGACACCTAGAAAATGAATAAAAAAGAATAATCCATCAGATCAGATTATCGGGAACACAGATGTAGGAGTTGAGACTAGACAAAGAATTCGTTCAACATAAAAACTCCACCTAGAATTCTTATCTTTGATTGAGTCAAGCATCTTTGAAGAAGCCATCAAGGATAAATTATGGATAAACATCATGGATGACGAGTTGTTTCAAATAGAGAAGAATGATACTTGGGAATTGGTTCCAAGGTGAAGGTATAAGAATGTGATCGACACAAAGTAGGTCTTCAGAAATAAATTGAATGAAGATGGACATGTTACTAGGAACAAAGCTACATTGGTATTGAAATTATACACACAAGTTGAAGGTATCAATTTTGAAGAGACGTTTTCCCCAGTTGCCAGAATGGAAGAAATCATATTGATCCTAGATTATCCATGCTCCAAGAATATTAAAGTGTATAAGATGGACATAAAATCACCCTTCCTGAATGGGGATCTGGAAGAGGAAGTCTACATTGAGAAACCAGAAGGATTTTAGTTGTCAAAGAATGGAAATTATGTTTGCAGGTTGAAGAAGGACTTGTATGGTCTCAAATAGGCACCCAGAGCATGGTATTCCATACTAAACATATATTTACAACAACAAGGGTTCGGAAAAGGAAATGCACACAACAACCTCTACCTCAAGGTAACTCAAGATATTATTTTGTTAATTAAAGTTTATGTTGATGATATTATCTTTGGAAGTGATGATGACAGGATGAGCCAAAAATTTGCAAAGTATATGAATAATGAGTTTGAGATGTCATTGCTTGGAGAATTATATTTCTTTTTGGGTCTTCAAATATGTCAAATCAGCCAAGTCATTTTTATCTCTCATACCAAGTACATCAGGGATATGATAAACAAGTTCGGAATGGAATATTGCAAACCACTCATCACTCCTATGTAAACCAGTTGCAAGTTAAGTAAATGTGATGATTCAAAGTGTACAGATCAAAGGCAATACATGTCAATGATTGGAAACTTACTTAATGCGACAACATCCAGACCAGATCTAATGTAGGAAATCAAATAGGTGGCACTATTTCAAGCAACACTAAAGGAATCACATGTTTTAGCAATAAAGAGAATATTCAGATATATTAAGGGTAAAAAAGAATTTGTATTATGTTATCCAAAAGGAAAGGATCTATCATGTATTGAATACAAAGATGAAAATTGGGCAGGTTGCATTGATGACCGGAGAAGTACAAGTGGAGAAACGTTCTACTTGGGTGAGTGTTTTGTATCCTATCTAAGAAAGAAACATTCATCAGTATCATTGTCTACATCTGAAGMAAATTATATTTCATCAACAACATGTTGCACACATGTTATCTAGATGGAACAAACTTTGAAAGATATACAGATTGAGTATGATGAGCCCATTCTGATATTTTGTGACAACACAAGCGCCATTAGTATCTCAAAGAAYCTAGTGATGCACTCCAAGACGAATCACATTTTGATCAAGTTTCACTTTCTAAGGGAACAGGTTCTAGAGAAGAATATCATATTTGAACATTTGGGAACAAAAATACAGATTGCAAACATCATTACAAAACCACTTCCAAGGGAAGCTTTTGAGTATCTTAGATAGAGACTCAAGGTAGTTTCCACTCCAAAATGAATACTTTGGAACGCTTATATTATATGTCTTATATTTACATGAGCAAGCACCATAAAGAGGAAAATTCATTTTGGGGAGAGTTTAGTTGGGGGGAGCAGCCTCGATGGGAAGTTACCTTTTCCATTGTTGTCAAAGCGGGAGAGATTTTTTAAATGCATGCATGTAGAGAGAGTGATTTAGATGTTTGGAAAGAGCACATACACATGATTCCAAGGGGAGTGATGGTCACAGGGGGAGAATGAGCGATATGAATTCAGTGTTGCATCAAAGTGTTTCCATCAATGCCAAAGGGATATATTGTTGATTAATTGGTTTATTTTCCATTAATGTCAACCCTTGAAGCAAGTCTGGTAAAAAATTCTAGTAGCCCCAAAAATACGACTAAGGGAATTATGTTTTTTTGAGGCATAAAGGTATGCATATCGATATATTTTCAGGTAAGACTATTCTATATGGATAGTACATGTAATGCCATTTCTGATGATATGTGGAACGTCACATAACTCTTCATAGTTAGAGAGTTATGTCCATGTGAAGTTTGAGAACCCTCATGAGTTATCTAAAAGCCCCTAAAAGGTCAAAGAAGTCCAATTATTCTAGAAGATCGTAGAAGAATTTGACTAGTCAAGTGGGTGAAACTAAGAGTTAATCATGGGTTGAGTGGTTGCATTAAGAAAATAATTAAAAATAAATTAGTTGCAACTAAAAGTGGAGAACTTACTATTTTTGGATAAAGTGGTTGTAAGTGGACAAGTGGTTAGAAGTGGGTTATCCCTAAGAGAAGGAAGTTAGGTAAAGTGAGTTAGAAGATAAATCCTTGAGGAAGCTACATGGAAGTATAAATAAGAGAGAAAGACTCTCCTATTAGACCCTATTAAGCACATTGAACATCTATTATTGTGAAAGGTTTATTACAGGTACTCATTGATTTATATATAGTTGTGCAAGTCTCACGAAGTGAAGACAGAGTGACAAAACCATTTCATGGCCACAATGGAGTGTGAAGAAGTCGTGAAAAAACCTAGTTAGGGTCATCCCCACATGTCACCTAGTAGATATCCCTTTAGGCACCCCCGTGGATTGAGTATATCATGTCACGTAAGGCCCAACTAGACATCTCATCTGCATCATGCAAGGCACTACTAGAATTGAAAGTTGATGTGTGTTACAAGTTTTCAAGGCTTAGCAGAGTCTCCAAGAAGTTCGGCAGTGATCAGGTGCATTAGATCTCTCTGAAGGTTCAAAAAGGTATGTCATATTCTTATATGTAGTTGGATCTTGTTGTCTACATGAGATAGGGATATGGAGATTTGAAGTTTTTCCCTAGAGAGGTTGTTGGGTGTATGGAACTTACTGTATGAGTTAGATATGCATAAATACAATGTTGATATGTCTTGAATTCATCATTGATACATCTTGTTGTCTTAAGTGTTGATGCATATCTTGTATTTATTGGTACATGCTTGAGAGTTTTTGTGGAACATGGTTGAGGGCTTTTGGTTATGATGTATTGGTGAAGTTGTTGGTATAGTCTGTGGCTACATAAAAATGAGGATTTGTTTTCTAGTCCATGTGAGGGTTTGTTACACATGATTATGATTGTATGCACATGTATGGAACATGACTAGAGGGATATAGATGCACATGGTTTGAATGATATCCTTGTGATTTTGGCTATGAGATCCATGTTATCAGATTTGATATATTGAGGAAATTATTGGTATATATTGTTGGTATATTTCATATATGTTGGTACAAGTTGATTATGTTGATTAGTTGGGTTGGTTGTTATTGATGTCAACCCTTGAAGCAAGTTTGGTAGAAAATTATGGTAGGCCCAACATTATGATTGAGGGACTTTAGTTTGATTGATGTATAATGGTATGAAGTTTAATATATTTGAAGGTAATACTATTATAGATGGATAGTAAATTTAATGCCATTTCCGATGATATGTGGAAGGTCACATAACTCCTCACAGTTGGAGATTTATGGCCATATGAAGTTGGAGAAGCCTCTAGAAAGTCAAAGAAGTCAATTATTCTAGAAGGTCCTAGAAGAAGTGTATTGGTCAAATTGATGGTAACTAAGAGTTAACCATGGGTATAGTTGTTTCATTAAGAAAATAATTAAAAATAAATTAGTTGCAACAAGAAGTTGTGAGTTTGGTAATTATGGTAAAGTAGTTGCGATGAGAAGATTGAATAGTCAAAGTGGTTGAACAAGAAATAAATTAAATAATAAAGTGGTTGCAACAAGAAGTTAGTTAAGGGAAAATAATTTATGAATTGACTAATTATAGAAAAGTTAGTTTCAATAAGAAGTTGTGAGTACAGATAAATTATTTAAATAATAAAGTAGTCAAAGTGGTTGCAAAGAGAAATTATTCAAATAATAAAGTGGTTATAACAAGAAGTGGTGAGTTTACTATTTATGGATAAGTCAAAGTGGTTGCAAAAGAAATTAATTAAATAATAAATTTAGCTTCAACTAGGAATGGAGAGCTTACTATTTGTGGAAAGTGGTTAAGTTAAGTGGAAAAGTGGTTAGAAGTGGGTTAAGTTGGTTAGAAGGTAACCCATTGAGAAAGCTATATGGAAGTATAAATAAAAGAGAAAGGGTCTCCCATTAGAACCTATTGAATATCATTGAATATCTATTTTGTGAAAGGTTATTTGGGCAATTATTATTGATAGAGAAAAGTGCGGTAGGAAAAGTGCGAAAGAAAAATCGTAGTAGAAAAAGTGTGGTAGAAACATTGTGGCAGAAAAAGTGCGGTAGAAAAATCAAGAAAGAAAAACCGCAACAGAAAAAGTGCAGCAAAAAAATTGTGGCAGAAAAACCGCAGCAGAAATAGTGCGGCGAAAAAATCACAGTAGGAAAATTGTGGAAACAGATTCGTGATAGTAGAATCAAAACAACAAAACCAAGGAAATAGAACGCTCCAAGAAGAAAAAATTGTATGGTTTTCATATGTGTAGTATTGAATATATGAATCTGGTTGAGGGTTTGCCTTGTAAATCTGCTGGATTCCCTCTTGGAAGTTTAGGGCTTGTTGTAGAGCTGATATGAGTTCTCCTACGACATAAAAACCACGACAGAAAAAGTGTGGAAGAAAAATTGTGGTAGGAAAATAGTGGTAGCAGATTCGTGATAGTAGAATCGTGACAACAAAACCGTGAGAACAAAACGCTACAAGATGAAAAAAGGGTGTGGTTTTCATGTGTAGTGTTGAATTTATAAATATGGTTAAGGGTTTTCCTTATAAATATGTTGGATGCCCTTTTGGAAGTTTAGGGATTGTTGTAGAGTTTATCTTAGGTAGATCTATTGAATTTTAGTATTGGTTCATGTTTGAGGGATTTTTGTTGAGTTATGTTGCTGAAGTTATTGGTACAGATAGAGGTTGTATAATAGTGAGGTTCTAGCACACAGTTTGAGGTACAGACTTGTGGTATAGTGTTTGAGGTATATGTGATCAATTTATATTGGTTGATGAGTATACAGTGACATATTTGACAGAATAGGTTGTGACAATGACATATTCAGTTTCTAAATTTGGCAGTTATATTTCAGAGTGGTTGGACGGGGCAAGGATAGGTAGTTGTAGCCACCTTCCGGTTGTAGCCAGAGAACATAGAGGGTTGTATCATCCTTCTAGTTGTAGCCATAGAATTGGGGAGTTGGATCTTCCCTCGGGTTGTAGCCTAAAAATAAGGGGTCAGATCCTCCTTCCAGTTGCAGTTGGAAAATAAAGGAAGCTAGTGCTTCTAATGAATGTAATTATTAAAGACAAATAAGAAAAAAAATTATGTGGTTTCTCCCGCATTGGGTTTCCACATAAAAAATACTGGTGTACTGTGTATGTGTATAATTTTTCATTTGTCCATGGTTTATTTACTCTGCACTTATTGTATGATAATTATATATTGATCATAAAGATAAATAAAACTTTCATATCGTGGTTAAAAGGATTAAAAATCTCTATTACTGATTCACCCCTCCTCACAATAATCTAACATATTACAGGTTATTGGTATAGGTTTCCTACAGGTTCTTGGTACAAGTTGGTTACAGGTTGTTGGCACATATTGGAATAGGTTTAGTATGCATCAATCAAATTTGAAGAGAAGAATTTTAGAGGTTGTTGTTACAAATCACCATTACCTATAGATAAAATAAAGCTTACAACAGGAAAATGTATGGTAGAAAATTAAAGAATATGAGAAGAAGGAAGATGGGTTACTTATGCATAAAAATAGAATTTGTTCTTCTAGTGTTGATATTATGGTAGTTGTGATAGGTATTAACCTCCACATGTAACCCTGACAATAATAGAATATTATGGGAAGCAAGAAGAAACCTTAAAGCATTGGACATATGTTAAGACCTAATGTTGGATCATTAACCCTTAATTGGGGCATATTAAAATAGTAATGTTATTTTATTTATGTCGGCTTTATTCCATTAGTTGTAATTATACCTCCTAGTCTCCTATATATACCAAAAAAAACATTTTCATTTGGAATCATCTTGTATTTGAACATTTATGTGGGGTAAAAGGAGGTTGCTCCCTCGAAGAGGCTTATTATCTGAAGTTATCTCTTTTTCAAGGCATTGAGTACTTATTCTGAGGTTTTTCTATGCTATATTGATATTTGGTTCTTAACATATGGTATCAAAGCTCAAGGTCTTGGGGTTTCACTGCTACATCTGAGACACCTTGGCATTTTCGCTATAAAACGTTTTATACAATGTTTCAAAAGGAACGTCTTGGATTTTATTTATTATATGGATCAAGGTACGTTGGGTTAAAATTTCAGCTCCTGAGGCCTTATACTTTCAGAGAAACAGTCTTTGCAAGATAGGGTTCTGGAATCATCCTGAACGGAGTCATTGCGGAATTGTCTCTATAAAAAAAATTCTGTAACATTTCAGGCCCTGAAATCCGGAGGATATTCACATAAATTAGTAAGGTATCTGTGGTAAAAATTTCAGCTTCTGGTTCATATTACATTTGTAGATACACCCTGTGGAAGATAGGGTATCTAACTAGTCCTATTGACTAGTCTCAAGAAGGTGTTCCAGGTAAAAAACTCATAACTTATTCCTAGAGTATCCAAATTGAGTGAGACTAGTTTCATTGGATAGTGGACAGTCTTTAGTATTTTTGATATGAGTTTCAAAATTTTATATCAATTCTTTTGTACGGGGCACGCTATACAAGTGAGATCTCCTAGAAATGCCAAAAATCAACAAGTTGTGGGGAAGTTACTGTAAATTCCACTTGGCACATCCAATTTTGATCAGACCTATGGCATTGCAGAGAAGAAATATCAAAGAACTACATAAAAGAAAGTTTCATACCGAGAAGGGACGAAACTTGGGAGATACAATAGAAGAAAGATTGTCTAGAAGAACCACCTCAAAATCAAGGTTCAAAAGTGATACTTGGCCAACATGCCACCCAAAAAGGGAACTTCTACACCAAATAAGCCTCCAGACAATCCTACTTGGACTCTTGATGAAGGTGAAGAAATGCGTAGGGACATAAAGGATTTACAAAAGAAGATAGTAACAAAAGATGAACTACAAGAGATGGAAGCTAAGTTGGAGGCAAAGATGGATGGTTTAAAAGAGGAGATCATGGAAGTATTGAAAAAATTCGTAACAGAGAAGACACTTGAAAGTGAAAATGCATCGCATGAAATTCATGATGAGGACACAAGGAAGGTGAATCAAGAATGGAGAAACTCCAACTTTGGGTTGAAGACCAACCATGTTAATAATATCAATATGAGGAAGTTTG
Source organism: Picea sitchensis (assembly GCA_010110895.2). Classification (NCBI taxonomy): domain Eukaryota; kingdom Viridiplantae; phylum Streptophyta; class Pinopsida; order Pinales; family Pinaceae; genus Picea; species Picea sitchensis. The sequence goes on along the minus strand of SNQJ01S0034331.1, from coordinate 149,984 downwards.
ATGGCAAGGACCCAATCACATGGATACTTCAGATGGAGCAATTCTTTGATCTACATAATGTGCCACATACACAAAAGGTATGAATTTATTCTTTATATTTATAACCCAATCAATTTGTATGGTATCAATGGCTTTGTTCTCGCAAATCACTCGTCACTTAGACAATTTTCACGGAATAAATGATAGCACACTATGAGGATACAAGGAGCAATACCTTCTTTAGCCAATTGATAAATCTCAAGCA